>BMAW01027293.1:0-18583 GCA_019974015.1 Nephila pilipes | reverse complement strand
TGTTTTAAAAGTATATCATACATACTATAAATGTATAAATAACAGTATTAAATATAGCTCAAACAAAACTAATTAACAAAATAGTTTGAGAACAGAACTATATTTTATTAGTAATTAAGTACATACATGAAGGATATTAGTAATTATTTATAGTTCAATAATATTTTATTAATATTTATAATTTATGTTTCATATATTTACATAAATTCTAAAAGCCTATTTTTTTTATTTATAACCATTCTAGATATATAAAGTATATATTTTTTATCTTTCAGATAATCTCTTACTTCACCTAAAAGGAAGATGGATCTTTTCTCACCTAATGGAACATTATTAGAACACAATACAATAAATAGAACAACTAAATCGCCTTGGTATTGCTGAACATAAAATGCGTCATACTTTTATTTCTAAATCATCATTTATTATAACTATACCAAGCATCATCAGTCACCATTTCCTTTTGGCACAAGTGAACTGAACCAAAGCATAAATTGTCCACAACCTACAATGATCCTAACCATCCAAGTGGCCCTAATTCATAACAAAAGGACAGCAAATATAAAAATGAAATTTTGAATTAGGTTACCCTATCTTTATGTAGGGTTAGGTGATAAATTAGCTTAGGGTTAGAGTTGCCGACTCATAACTACTACATCTGCTCTCCATAACCTGGTAGAGAGTTATAGCCATTTTCAACAATTCTTTCTCCGTTATTTGAGAACTCAAAAGAACTAAGTCTTCATATAGCCAACTACTAGAAAGTTCCAAAAGTACAGATTTGAGTATTTTATTGCCAAAATTGAGAGCGTAATATGTACCAAAAAGGTTTAGGCTTGTCTATAGTGACACAGCGTATTCATCCAAATTTCAAGTAATTGCAGTTCTTGTAAACAGAATTGGAACAAATTCTAGTTCACCGTATCCGATCTAATCTCTGTTGTCAATAAATAATAAGGTAAGTTGTTTTTCAGTAATGCTTATTATTTATTTATGATAGTTTATTTTATTTTAATTTTGGTTGATTATCTTGTAGTGTTTTGTGTGTTCATTTTATAATTTCAAATATCTGCATGCCGACTATGCCCATTTGGTGACAGGAAATTATGTCCATTTTTGAAAATAGTTATCAATAAAGATTTAAAAAGTAAGAAAGCTTGAAACAGGTTATCATAATTTAAAATTCAGTAGTCCAAAAAATAAAAGATTTTTTGATTGATTGATTTTAATGACATCGAAATAGAAACAACACGAGGGCTATTGGTAGAATGTTTTAGGGGACCGAGCTCACACAAAGGGTTTAGAGTAACAAACCAGTCCCAAGGGAAACAATCACCCGACACACAACATTTATTGGTAAAAAAAAGAAAACAAATTAGGATAATGAAATGTAACAGATAGTTTTTTAGTTTTTATTAACGTCACACTGGAAGCAACACGAGGGCTACTGGCGACGGACCTCGTAATTTTGAACCTCGGTCAAGTGACGAGGACAACACCAGAGCTGCCACCCCCTCTCCTAACTTCCACCCCTCGCCAACGGAAGACTTTGGGCCCCGACAGATTTAACGTGCATCAACCTCGGCTACTTAGTGGGTCTTTAGCACCCAAGGATCGAACCCGCGACTGAACGAAAACAGCCGGCCACGAATTCGAAACCATGACCGCTAGGCTACCGCAGCCCAAATGTAATAGATAACAGTACATGTTGGAGTAAAAAACAAAAGATAATACATAATTTCTTAATTCAAAAGAAAATAAAAGCTAAAAATGTCTATAGAGTGTAATTTCATATTGCTTTCATAATTCCAATTTTTCATTTTCCCTATCTTTCTGTTTTCGGGAATACATATCAATCTGCATTGGAGATGGGTTTCGTAATTTTGAGCCTCGGGCAAGTGACGAATATGACACCTCAGCTGGCACCTCCCTTTCTTGAATTCCACACCACACCAACGGCAAGACATTGAACTTCATTATATTTGACCTGTATCTCTCCCGGCTACACAGCAGGTCTTTTGAGGCATCAAGACTCGAACCGAAGACTAGACGAAAACCGCAGGCTATGAGTCCCCGCCCATGATCACTAGGGTCAACCAAATAATAAAAGAAACAAGGATTTGTTGATAAATATCCATGTGAACGAACTGTAATTGAAGAAATACATGCACACATTTTTTTTTAATTATTCTCCAATAAAATCTCAAAAAAATCATATAGTGTCCTTAACCCCTGGCATGATGATATAATGTATATATACATGAGTGTATGATCGAGATGTAATTTTTTTAAAAGAATTTATTTTCAAAATTTCTGCTCGCCACTTCTTAAAACAATTATTTTCATTTATATTTTGTTTTCGGAAATTAAAAATTTAACCGGTATCGTTAATATCTCCAAATTAAGTACTTTTTTTTCAATTCATTGAGTATGTTTTTAACAATATCAATTCAATAAGTATAATTTGAAAAAAAGGTTAGCACATTATTTTGATTTATATACTTGAAGTCATATGTAAATAGTAGACAATAATGTGAAGTGACGATTAAAAATAGACTTCCAGTTAAGAATTTTAAAATTTGAGTAAATTAAAAATGGTATTTTAAATATTAGAATCTTCGCAGAATAAAAATATCAGCTTCATGATTTTTTTCAACAATGCACTTTGGATTCAATATTGTTTGAATGTAAATTTATTATTCTATATTTCTGTGCGAAACATTTAAATCAAGCTTATAGGAAATAATGCATGCATATTTTTTAATATATTTGCAGATAGGTTAGAGATTCTTAATGATTTAACCTATTTTAAGTGTCCAATACAAATACAGTGTAAGTAAATCATTTAAAAATAATCAAATATTATTTCAGTAAAAACAATAGCTTCGGATTTTCCTTTAACTTATACACAATAACAAATATTTAAAATTATATCGATAGTCTCTCTCAGCATGTAGTAAATCCTTGTTTCTCCCCGGATTTCTGTTCTTATGGATGCGAACCCGAGTCGTAGTCCACTGGATCACCTGAGATCTTGGACCAAAAAGGCAAGAGTGATAACACTTTCTGGATATTTTCTTTAACCTGGAGGGATTTCAATTGAATCTTAAAAGGTCATACGCTCCAAATCTTGCTACACTTCTTCTCGCTTTCATTTATGCTTCTTCATTCCTTGTTTACGCATGCTTCTAGAATTTTTCTCCCTGATACCCATCTCTGCATCATGATTCCCATATCGAGGAGGTTGCAAAATTCCTTTATCAATCAGATTTCACCAAAATAATTTAATTGAGGTGTATAATAATTCTATGTCATGGGATTAATTTTGAAGATAAAGATGTCAATTTAAACAAGACTCGATATTCATACGAAAGACATTTTAAAGCCCTTTAACTGACCATAATACCGAGGATATTAAAATAAATAAACAAAATTGAAGAACATTAACTCATAGGAGGAAGGATCAATATATATCATTTAGTTAAGTATGGGCATTAAATTATTTAATAGTGAAATTGGAATTTCAAATAAGAATTTGAAGATTTGATATACGCTTCAAGTAACGTCTCTAACTAAATGGATTACTTTTAAAAACTTCATGAATGTTATTTGTCATTTTAATCAAGCATTTCTCGTTAATAGTAATCCTTGAAGTTGAACATATCAAATGACAATTAATAACAAAATCCTTCATTCGCAAATTAATTACATTATTAACTGAAAAAAAGGAGACACGAATAATTATGAAAACATTATCTGTGAATCGCGGCATCACGTGCAATTAAACCAGGTCTTAGCCAGGCTTGTAACACAACCATTAAATCCAGAAAACCCTGAGCAGATATAGAGTTATTCTCCAGAGAGTGAAAGATACCAAAAGTAATTTTTCAAACTACGCAACGTTTGGCAAATTAATACCTAGAGACCTAACCCTAATCTCCCAGCAGGTTTCCCATTTTCTTCTTATTTTTTTTTTGCTATCTTGTTGCTTCAAGATCTCTTCTGGTTGATTTCCTCTTCGAAAACAACTTTTAAAGATCAGAGCGAGCCTTGGTAATTGCTTTTGCAATCATGCTTATCCATTGCCTCGAGAAACGATTCGGAATGTTGACAAGTTAATAAATCGCAATTTATCCCATCATTTCTGATTATTCATCGACGAATGCATTATTTTCAAATTATCAGCTTTGGGAAATGATGTGTTTGGATGAAATATTATTATTTAATAGCGTTCTTGAAACGCAAGCCGGAATGTTGGTTTGCATAGGAGTATTGAGAATATGGACGAATAATAAAGTGGAATCGCGACGAAAAAGAATATATATATATATATATTTGATTCTTATCGATAAATTTAGATTTATAAAGAAGGCCTACTCTAGTGTTAATGTATGTAAATAAATGCTTAAGTTCTGTTAACTAATTATCATTTTGCATTATAATTTTCAAAATATCAGTTTAAGGAACTGATATGTTCTATGAAATATCATTATTCGATAATGTTCTTGAATGTTGATATTTGTATAGGAGTATTAAGAATATGAACACACACACACAATATGTAGAGTGGAAGAGGCGAATTAGAAAGGAAATATAAAGTTATAAATTTTTATTTCTAAAAATAGGTTTATAAAGAAGGCTTTTCTTGATATTATTATACATAAATAAACGTTTAAATTTTTTTTAAATTAATTATTCAATAAATTAACAAAAGTAAGTTTGCCATGTCCCAATATTATTTCCTTTATTTTCCGTCATAAATCTTATTTAAATGGTCACCGAATAATTTATTAATGAATAGAGGAAATCACACTGTGAGGAAACCGAAGTTATTTTATCCAGTTCTAAGGATAATCAAATGTTAATTCCTACCTCACTTATGGATATAAACTGTACACGTCAGAATTTATGGCTTAGTAAAGTAACTTATTTATCTTGTTTAACTAGTCGCACTCGGATTCTTATTGCTTGTAGAAATGTATGCGCGATTTATCGAGTCTAAGAAGTTCTATCCTGGCTATGATACGATAACTATTCAGTCACTGTTCCTTCCTATACAGTTTCAACTCTATTCTGTACCACTAACTTCCTTCTCTCTTAATATGCGCTTTATTGCTTATATATGCATTTCCACAATAAAATTCATAGCAATTTAGTAGTTCTAATTTATTTAACATAAGTCACGTTTCACCTATTGGGAAAGGTGTTTAATCCTACCAAATTCATTTAAACTCCCTGAAGCGTTGTTGGAAGGGAAAATGCGATAGAACCCACGTTACAGTTTGAACTAGTGGATACTACAATAATGTAAGAAGAATTGGAATGAAAATGAATTAAATGCCACAATTAAGTATTCCACATTCAACAAGTCTGCATTAAGAAAGTGGTTCCAAAAGTACTTGCATTTGAAGACAAATGGCATCAATAAAGTAAATTAATGTTACTGTTAAACGCTGCCATCTGTTAAACGGAACCTAACAAAAAATTTTAATGACTCATAAGTTAGTTTCAATTCGGTAGTTGATAGCTGCCCAATCAAAATTTGAATGCTGCAGCGTCGAAATATCGACGTCGTTTTGCGTCGAGTTATCGCCAGAAATAAAATAAAAATTAAATCGCGGGATTGCTTCCATTGAATCTTTTTCAAAAAAGAAGAAGGTGGTCCCATAGGCACGAAAAATTATGACGAAGATTTTTTTCGCGGGCGAAACACGTCAGAACCACGAAAACGAGTAACTGAGACTTAGATAGCTGTCTAGAGAGTTATGATGCCTACTTAAAACTAACCATTTTCGATAAAGTGAGCAACTGCTCTAGGAAATCCTGAGGACTTATTGAATGGATCTCGTATGAATAATGACTGTTGTGTCCAATTTCAATGGGATATATTCCAAAATATTTATTATTTGTAAGCAATGTGTGCTAACTTTTAATATTTTGTTTACTTCATTAATATTCCATTTTATTCAGTAACGAATTTCATTAATAATTTATATTATACTGAAAAAAAAATACTGCAAATTCATACTAAATTACTGATTTACGCGTCTGAGCGCTACATGTATCATAATAGACATCTTAAAAATAAATACTTTAAAGCTCATTACCGCAAATAATTTTTATTACTTATAAAGTAAAACTATTTCAATGAGATAATCTTCAAAAATAATTTTTTTTAAATTTTTTTTTAATGAAATGTCTCCCTTGAAATACTAGAATTTCATCAGGAGGTTGCAAATATACCATTCATTTTATTCTATGTGAATGATTTTTGGTTCGTGATAAAATCATTAAATAATGCAGATAAAAGCGCGAAATAACACGTATATTGGAATTAGAAAAAAAATAATTTTAATAAAAACATATAATAATAACTTCTTTAAGCACAATGCGGCTAGTGTGTTCTCCCTGCTTTGGGGGGATGTTTTTTTAACCCTTTGAGGGGAGTGACAGGATTGATTTTAATCCTAGGTCTGTAAGTCCGGGGAAAGTTTGTGTGGTCCCTTTTTTTCAGTCTTCTTATCAACAAGGCCAAAATGGATGCATGCTCGTACTTGTTATTAAGGTATTTTAACTTCTGTCGTTGTTGTTCAGGAGAAGCGCATCGAGCCCATTCTTATACCAACTTTCCCTTGAAAGCTATAGATTATGCAAAAAATGAGCTGTTATGTTTATTTTAGATAATTTTTTTATTAATGACAGCCAACATAAGCAAATACAATTACAGAACTGGCTTCAGTATTTTAATAAATACGCAACACTGTGTGTGCGAAACTTTGAATTGTATCTGTTAGAAAAATAAATTTAAACCGTAGATAGCAAGTGAAAATAATCTACGATGGAGCTAATTGCTGAATGCACTGAAGAATGCATCAAAAATATAAACTTGAATTTAATATTCATTTGAGAGATTTATCATTCTTATACATATCTTTTGTTAACTAAAAATAATTTAATTCCGACTTTTCTAATATAATTAGCTCATTTTTTTCTCTAGTCTTATCTTAGAAAATATAAGAAATCCTTCCCTAATGATGCATAACTCATTAGCACCCAGGAGATAATTGCAATGCACCTAAAATAAACAATTTTATTTGGAAGACACACATATGCCGTAGTTTTAATATTTGACTACCCTAATCAAATTAGATTCGTTATAGATTTCTAAGAAAAGTTTGTCATTTTCGGAAAAATCAACAAGAATACGGAGACGTAACTTTCTTCTGCCATTTGCTCCAACTTCGACCGCATTTATTAAAAATAAATGCTCAGACGTCTGATATTGAAAAAGTCGAATGATTTTTCCAGCCTACGCGTTTGGAACTTTATGGCTTAAAGCAGTCATCTTACCATGTAATTGATCTACTGTTTTGACACGACATTACATAAAGTCGCCATACGTGGGTGTAATATCGTTCTGGTCACATCTTTATGACATCTTTCTTTTTGGCCTCTCTTTAATGGTGTTATACAGCCGATACGAAATTGAATTTACTATTAGAAGTGCTTATATTCTGGATATGAAATTTCTATAAATATCTTCTGAGACTTTGCGGAGAATTCATCAATAATCTAAAGGACATTTCCCATTTCTAAGCTTAGCTGGCGTTTTTAAAGGTTGAAAAAAATCTATTCAAACTAATTGATTTCTTTTGATACCTATTAGAAGTTATTGATTACTTTTCAAATCAATTAAATGTTACTTATTTCTTTTGAAACTCACAATGCAAGATACAAATTTCTTTGGAAACCAATTAAAATTATTTTTCGTTGTTAAAAAATGATGAGAATATGTAATAAATATTTAACATTGAGTCTTCATTGAGGAATTATGTCTTCTTTTGAATATGTTTGCATATCTCTAAATTTTAAAATTCAAAATACACTTCTTAGTTAATTTTTTTTTCTTCCTCAATGTAATATAGTATTTAATTTTAAAACTTTTGGATATAGAATAATTTCAATTTATAACAACAATTCATTTCTGTTTTAATTTGTACTTTGTTTTGAATAAATTTTGAGGTTAAAGAGCACTTAGAAATTCAGACTCCGACAAGAAGAATAAAAATAGTTCTTAAACTAAACATTAAAACAGTTCTTTTTAGGCTATTAAATAACTTTATAAGTCATTCAAGTTGAGAAAAATAACAAAGAATTATACTTGGCTTGTTTGCGGTACACAGAAGAATTTAAGGATTTATTACTCCAATAGTCGCAGCACTGGAAGGTCTATTAGTCGTCGCATTTTATGTCTGAGATACCCTATTGACTCTTTACTATTCTATACAATTATTATCGTATTTTAGAGTAGATAGTGGTAGTCTAATGGTCATGGTCTCGAACTCGCAGCTAGCGTCATTTTCGTCGTGTCGTGAATTCGAATATTGATGTTACTAAATACTATTCATGTAGTTCAGATGATGCATGTTAAATCTGGTCGAGATCTCAAGTTCTACGGTTGTCAGGGTATGGAAATATGGAAATAAAGGTGATAGAGCTCAGGTGTTATTTTCGTTACTTAAGTTCAAAATTGCGAAGTTTATTGTCAATAGTCATCATGTGCTTCTCAGTGGCGACGTTAATATATAATCATTATCAAAAATCGGAGATTTGGATGACTAAGTACTCAAAACAGAACATCTGAATTTAAAAGAAACATTCATTTTTTGTAAGTTGATCGAATATTATTTTTTTTGATAAAAATTAGAAATTGTGTGCAAGATAAGTTTATATTGCAGCATTAAGACTACGAATGTCTAATAACTACAAAAATACGTAATCAGTGCTAAATACCATTTTTAAGCAGTAAAATAAAAATAAGAAATATTTGAAAAGAAAATAAGGTTAAATAAACATGTTTTGAAATATACATAAAGGGGAAAAAAAAAACACGCAAGAAAACAGCATATCACATCTTTAATTTTGGCTCATTTACGTCGAAGCAATCGTGACAAGAGGAACCGCTAAGCTTTATGAACCGCTAAGCTTTTTATGGATTTTCGCATACTGTAATATCTGATACTTAGAATCATAATTTCATATAATTCATTCGTGATGGGAAGCAATGAAACACTTTTTTTTATGTATTTGAAGGGTCGTATAAATGCTTCTAATACAATGCAACACTAAGTAGAGTAATAGTTATCACAAAGTATACCCAACTCTTTTTTTTTCAATGTAGATACGTTCCTCAGAAAACAGTGCAAAAATAATTCGTGTAAAAAAATACATGCTGCGTATGGTAAATTTGGGAATATGTTCCACAACCTTAAAAAATCGTGTTTGCAGAAAAATCTCCAATTAATTTCCTCCAAAACCGTGCAAAAAAGTAATAATGAAATCCCTATTACATATTTGTAAAACAAAAAAAAATCATTTTTATTATAAAAATATTAAAATTAGTGTACTCTGAAAATTCTATCTCTTGGTACATACAACATATAAAAATTCTAATTGAATTTTGGAATAAAACTACTAACTAACGACTATTTATCGCTGCTTGATAACAAGTGAGCATGTTTATTATGATCTGGATCAAAAATGCTATCATCAGTAGGTGTATCAAACATATCTAGAACAACTGTCAATTTGATTTAAATGAAGAATTTCGTTTGATGTTAACGGCCTCTGTTGTTTTCTGAAACTATTTTTTTTTCCAAATTACGTATATAAATCTTGATATCCTGCTACACAAAATTTAAGATTTCGTTGAAATTTAAATGTTCGCTCTATGTCAGGATCATGAGTAAGAAAATGATGTTCTTTAGCAAATTTCAAGCCCTCGCGAATTAAATCAGCTCTAAATAGTTGAACATCTTCGAATTTGTCATTATCATAAACTATCTTAAATTCGATCAAATCGTCTTCATTCAAAGGGCTTTCTAGCATCAATTCTTCGATGTCAGCCGTTTGTGTGTTATTAAGTCCTTCGCCACCAACTAAATTCCATTTGATAGAGTTATAATTTCAGAACACACAGCTTATTTTTGTACAATAAAACTTCCACTTTTCACCCAAGCTGGAAATTGTTTTGCCAACAAGTATTCAAGGTCGATTGGCGCAGCTGTTTGGTGGCGAAAGAAGCATGTGTAATAAATACATTCCATAATCATAAATTTTCTCCAAGCTTCCACAACAGTCTAATTTCTTTCTTCCACTGAGTCTAAAATATTTTTAAACGTGTGCTTTATGTAGAACATTTTAAATTCTGCTATAATCAAGTGCTGATCTGATCAAGTGGCTGAATCAACGAGGTGGTATTAGGAGGTAAAAATAGCATTTGAATGTTTGGAAAAAAATTTGGGGAGATTCGTGTAAAATAGTATATAGGGTGAACGGTGTTATTTCAAAATTTCTAAAAAAAAAACCGTGTAAAATTTTGAGGTAAAAAACCAACGCTTTTAAATGGTGGCGAAGTTTATTTAAAATAAATTATTGAAATATTAGTTAAAACTTTGTAAAATGCCTCATATCTCTCTCGTCTTTAAGATCATTCTCTCTGCATAATTCAATATATCTTCCATAGATGGCGCCAGGTTACTATATAAATTACGTTATTAAAAAAGTATTGAAATACTAGTTAAAACTTGTCTCAAATGTATAAATATTGCATTGTTAGGCGAGAAAGAACGATTCCCAAAGTTTCAGAGCTCTAGCTAAATGGGCAGTTGGTTAAATTAACGATCGAAAATTTGATGACACACACATTCACACACACACCAAGTGAAATACAGATAAACGTTGTAAAAAAATAGTTGGGTGTAAAGGGGATTACATAGTCCAAAAAAAATTTGTAATTTAACCAGAAATTTTCCATTTCATTTATACTTTTTTCACTGCTGTTTCGAGGGTTTAAATATAGCTTTCCTTTATTAAGATTAAACGACTTTTAAGGATCTGCATTGATATGAATGAGCTCTTTTATGTTATTCCAATTTCATATAGTTACTTGAAAGCAATATTTTCATTCTTGCGCTATTATTGCTCTATCATATATAATATATATTTGACTTAGCAGTTAAATGTTAAAAGGGTAAAGTTAAAAGGGCTTATTTTACAATTCCTGAAACGATAGAATAAGTAAAACATGAAGATTATTCTTATTATGCTCGTCAGTCATAGGAAATCGTAAAAAGCAACATTAAGGCGATACAAAACATTACAATCGTGTTTTGGGAAATAAAAGGAAAAATAATTTATTTTTAATATATAATTAACAGATATGAAAGTAAAAATTATGAATTCACATTACAATAAGACGTTAAAAGTATGTTTAAAATGGTGGATTTATTATTGGTTGAATTATAAATTTATAAATATATATAATATAGAATTTGATCGTGAATGATTCATAAAGTTTTGTTAAGAGTATGCGATTACTAAGAGTAAAAACAAAAAGGCTTCTAAATTAATGTCGACTTCTGAAAAATTAAATTATAGAAGTAGTTCGAATTAAATACACTATAAAGAGGGTGGCTGTTTTGTTTATAATGAATTACTGTTTCTTTTTTTTATTTAATATTTTTGTCTGCTTAATGACTTTTAACATAATTAAAAAAACAAAGTTAATTAAGAAACAAAAGAACGAGTGTTCTTTCTTCAGCGTTGTATTTTTTTAAATTTAAACTATTCCGTACTGAAGATTAATTAAGAAATAGTTAACTGCAAAACAGCAAGATAAATCTAAAAAAATTAACTAATTTCATACTTTCCACTCCCATTTCCTACTTTCAGAGGTGAGTGATGTAAGGTGAGGGTTTTAATCTTAAAATCATTAAGCTTTAACATATTTTTAATTTTCAAATTAAGAATTAATTTATAATATAATACATTATGTTATGTAATAGAAAAATTTAAAAAAATCTAATATTAAACCTAAGGTAGCGAAATATAATTTTATAAAGTATCAAAATTAATATGCTGTATGCAAGAAAAAATTGAGCAATGTTTCATTCCTGTTCTAGGTCTATACTTATTTTCAATCACTTAAGTAATTCTATGGTTCATATAAATTCAATTTCAAAATAAAGTTTGTTAAGAACTAAAATTTCTTAGTTAATTAGAGAACTAAAGTTCATAATAGTTGTATTCAGTTCGTATTTGAATTAAAATCAATCTAAAATTTATATTCAGTACAGTTAATAAAATAACTAGTTGTTTTGTAGTTGTAACACCAAGAAATAATGCGCGTAGCTACATGCAAATTTCAGAAGCGATAGTGGCGAGATGGATATGCAATTGATTAAATTTGCGCAGGCATCTGATTATGTGATATTCATATTCGGGCTATAAAGGCCAACAACTTTCTTTCTCATAAACAGCATCTGAGGTATTACGTAGTATTTGCGACATTCGAAAACGAGCAGGAAATGCCTATGACGTGGGTTAGCTCAATACGATCAGTTAACGACCGGAGTACGTGACCGTATTATCGAACTCCATCAACTGTATTTGTCGCTGCGTACTATAGCATCTCATGTCGGGCACAAAGTGAGTACCATCCAACGTTGTGTCACACGATGGATTCAGGGAGGTCTATGTGCACGCCGAAGAGGAAGTGGTGCGCACAGGTGCACATCAGAGCGCACAGATCGGCTTATTCGCCAGTTGACTATTCCAAATCCTTTCTCCACAGAACGTGATATCCGAAGCCGATTGTCTCCAGGAGCAGGTGGATCTGTGTCCACCCAAACCATATGCAACATATTGCACGAAGTGCACGGGTACCAGCAACATGGGTACCGTTGACTGCTCAACACAGTGGTATTCATCAGCCTGGCGCGGTATCATCTTCTTTGTACCTAGACCATAAAATGGCATTGGGTATTGTTCAAGGATGCATATCGTTTCTGTTTGTGGAGGAATGCCGACCATCATCGGGTATGGCTGCGACCCGGAGAACGCTTTGAACCAGCCCATTTCGCCGAGCTTCAAACCTATCAAATCCCGGCATAATGTTTGATCACATGACGTCTCTGGTACACATTGACGGCCGTTTAACAGCGGACCGATACGTTACTCAAGTTGTGGAGTCTGTTGTCCTGCCCTTTTTACAGGGGGGCGCACCCAACACGGTATACCAGCAAGACAATTCCAGGCTGCCTGTGAACTCTTAACATCCTGACTGGATTTGACATCCTTCCCTGGCCGGCAAACTCTCCAGATCTGAATCCCATAGAACACCTATGGGATTTCATTGGACGTGACATGAACCGAGGACCACTAGCGCAAACCGTGGATGATCAGAGCACATCAGTGGATATGGCTTGGAAACAGTTACTTCAGGCAACCATCAACAGAATAATTGATCGAATACCTCGCCGGATCGAGGCTTATATAGCTGCCCGAAGTGGGCACATTAGATACTTAATAAATTGATTCATAATGATTTTATTTGCCTTTTTTTTAATCATTTGCATATCCACCCCACAACTATTGCGTCTGAAATTTTCATGACGCTACTTGCATTATTTCTTGGTGTTGCAATTTCTTTTGAGTGTGTGTATATGAAAATATAAATAGATTCAGCTAGTATATACCTCCTCTCTCTCTCTGCTCTCTCCTTATATATATATGAAAAATATTTTCTATGTTTTATTTACGAATATAGATTTTTTAAGTTTAATTTTATTTACTTTTGTTTTTGTAATGCCTTAGATTCCTTTTTTCATTTACACATTATTGAATTTCTGTTTGTTTCGGGGTTTTCTTCTTAGTCTCTACATGTAGTGATATTCTAAGTGCAAAAGATTCGTTGATTGGAACCGTGAAATAATTGAAATACATTTTCCACTCCGCAGTATTGAACAGTATTAAATTACATTATCTCCAATATTGTATTCTTATAATTCTTTTCTCTTGATTTTCACAATGCTATTTAAGTTTGTTTTTGGATAAATATGTTGTAATTTTTAATTAATTATATTTATATTTATAATGAATTAATGTTTTTTGTATATTACTATTTAAGTAATTATTTGGCTTGCTTTCAGTATAAAGAATGTTCATTTTTAACTTAGTGTAATTTTTATAAATAGATGTTTAGAATTTTTGGTAATGTACTGATTTTTTCAAATAATTGCGGAGTTTTTGGTTCCGATAAATTTTTAAATGAAGTTTTAGTATTTTCAATTTTTATTTAAGTGTGAGTGTTTTTAAATATAAATATTATCTCCTCTTTCTCTCTCTCTCTATATATATATATACATATATATATATATATATTATATATGATTTGTGAGTTATTTCTGTTTCGAATTAATTCAAGAAATAAATATCTCTCAAATAAAGGAGTAAGTATTTTCTAACCTTAGCATAAACACAGATTCCGTGGAATGACGATAAAGTAACTTCCTCAAAGTTTCCCTTCTTGAAAATAATTTCCACGATAAAGGATCATTCTATTTACAACAACGAAGCAAATCTTTTCACTCGTAGCAACTGACAATATCGCAACTCAAATGACGATATTCTTCGCGAGAAAAGCGCGGGAAAATAAACAAAGGAGCTCAAACACCGGGCACAATTTAGGGCTTCCAAAAGAAACTGCAAATGTTTACACAGTCGAAACTCATCTCGTTGCCATCGATTACATGTAGAAAAGTTCCTTTGTTTAAAAAGCTCTTTTTATCTTCTTTTTACGTGTGACTTCAGGTTCCATGGCTACTTTTTGTTGTCTTTATTTTCAGAATTTTCTTTTTAACTTACCTCGCTCGGCTGTTTGCAGAATAGATGATTCCGGTAAGAAATTGATGTTTGATTTATTTCGTTAGGCGGAATGTTTGGTGATACATACGGCTTTGGTCTGCGTGAGATTGTTCAGTCTCCAGAATATATTTACTGTCTGTGCTTAAACTTTGAAAAGTAAAGTTAATTTTCTTCCATCTTACGTGATTCATCGCAGTTCGCATTTTTTCATTGATGTTAATCTGGAGTTTTAAATTTTTTCAGAAATTAAATTTTTGTAGAAGAATAAAGAGATTCATATTCTTAAAAATTTAAAACAAAGTGTATTTGAAAGTGGCAATGGATAAAGTTTCAACCCACCAATAAAAGTAAGTTAATTTTGAACAGTGTTTTTTTTAAATTTAATTTTATTATAAGTTTCACGGAATTCAAAGCATAAAACATTTTATGTTAAATTGAAAATATAGACGTTTAATCTAAAATGTTATACATACAGACATATATATTTACAAGAGAAAGGGAGAAAGAAAGAAAAGAAGTTAGCGTTTGTATTCTGGCAACGCTTGAAAATGCTATTCTGCGTGCAAAGAAGGCTGATGTTCAGCTACTTAGTATATTTTTGACTCGTTTTCTTAATGCTTTTTGAAGTATTTTATCATTTGAAATGAAAGTATTAAATAGTAAATAAAGTAAGTAATTTTTTCTAAATTTGAATCGCTTGTGTCTTATAATTTTTTAAATTTTTTTCACATTTTGATGTATTATTGTTTGTAAACACATGTAGAGTTATATTTGAAAAAAAAATTAACTTTTCTTTTAAGTTCATAATTTCTGATTCGTGCTATTGGTTTTTTGATGAAATTTTCATTTTGGGATGTTTTCGTTTTAAATTTTTTCTTCGGATTTAAATTTTCAAAAAAATAATGTTGATTTTTTTTCTTTGGTATTATAACCATTTTTTAAACTATATTTTGTTAATGGGGATAGTTAGGCTTACAATTCTAAATCAAAGAAGCTTAAGATTCTGAAGGATGTTACAACATTAAATGTATTAATCATTATTCTCTGTTTTTGAACTTTCAAAAAAGCCTTAGGCACACACACACACACACACACATATATATATATATATATTTGTGTGTGTGTGCAAAAGTTACAAATAATTTATGCATTACACAAGAAATGTTCTTAAATATTGATATATCATCGGTCCTTAATAATACTTGAGTTGCAAGTAAAAAGACAAAAATGAAAGGGTATATAACGTCATAAACCTAACTTGAATCAATTAGTTTTACGTGAAAATAAGGGAACTGTTGAATTTCTAAATGTACATGTACTATCCCTATTCCATGAAGCACATATAATTGAATATAATAACTTATAGATTACAGTTTAAAATTGTATTTTAAATGAGAAATTAGGAATCTTTAACAGCAAAACTAGCAATGAATTAAATATTATTGACGAATATTTTATACTTCTAGCATGAATCTAAATGCATAGTTCTTATATAAGTTCAGAAGAATTTTCTCGTTGATAATATGACTTCAATTTAGCTAGCTTATGATATAAAATTGGTATAAATACTCTTCAAATAAATATTTTCTGAGCAATAATTAAATATAATGACAGAGAACCGAACCAAAATTGATTGATCGATTATTAATATCGCACTAAGCTACATGAAACTACATGAAGGCTATTGGCAGCGGACCTCGTAATATATTTCTAACATGATTGGTTAGTTTAATATAATTTCTAACATGATTGGTTAGTTTTGAGACAGTCGTATGCTTGATTACAAATATAAATATCTTTATGTACAACATTGAGGCTCTTATAAGTAAAATATTAAGAAATGTTTGTTTAAATTTCTGTATCGTCCTTATTTCTAGTCCTCCTTTTAAAAGTATAACAGAGCCAAATGTTCATTCGTTAGTTAGCGGTGTAATTTTTTACTGAGAGCAAAATCAAAATTTTTTTTAGACAAGTGGGATTCGATATTATTACGATTGTTAATTACCTATAGTGTTGGCTCTGTTATGCTACTAATATCGGGTGTTAAAATAGTCTATTGACATTTTCTACGAAAAAGCTTTTACTAATGAGCTTGTTGATACAAATAAGAAGTAGAAGGTATTCAACGCATTTCAATGTAATTGCCTTGTAAATCTAAGCATAGGCTCAATCTTTCTTAGGTGGCGCGAAAGACATCTGCATGCATATATGTTGTTATTTGGGCTGTTGCATCAGTCATTAGTTTCCTTGGTTTTTTTTTATTGTGTGGATCTTCCTTACATATACCTTCGACTAATGAACTCCGTCACAAAAAAATTTGAAAGTGTTAAGTCAGGAGAGCGACCCCCTTCCCCAAAAAAAAAGTCTCCCTCCCCAGCGACCTATCCATTTATCTGGGAATAGCTCGTGTAAAATGTGGTAGTGCACCATCTTGCTGGAAAGCAGTTGTGCTATTTATTCTCTCAGTTTTGTTTGCGTCAGCAAACAAATCAAAGCATTTCAAGGTAGTTGTTTCCTGTAATTGTTGTCTCCGAAAATATAAGAGGTACATACATTTCTCTGGTTATCCCCATCCATACATTTTCCTTTAATAGTGTCCGTTTTCCACTTGTTTATTTGATGAGGTTGCTGGTCTGCCCTATTTCGGCAATTGTGTCGAATGACACTTCCACTTGTAATGGAAAGTGTATTCATCACTGAACAGCACATATTCTTTGGGAATTTCATTAGCAACTCATTCTTACAATTTAGCACTCATTGTCACTAGAGTTGGAAGGTCCTCAGGTTCAAAATGGTACATCACTGGAATGTTTTTGCGCGTTTTAAGATTTATAACTCAGTGTACGCCTTTCAGTTGTGTGAGAAATGCCAAGTTTCCTATTCAGTCTTCTAATAAATGTTTTTGTCTTCGATTTATGGCGTTCTCAATGCTATGCAAGCTGTCTTGTACCATTGGTAGCCTACCGGAAAGTTCCTCGACTGCAACATTTCCAATTCTTTGGAATTTATTCACAAGGTCTCGAATTGTTTTCCAAATAGCTTCTAGAATTTTTGTACACAATCTTCTCCAACTTGTTCGAGGGACATTCCTAGCAGATGGACAGATACTATCGTATTTTTTTTTTGTTATAAACATTTCTTAAACAACCTGGTAAACAAAGAAATAGGTATTGAAACGAAACCCGTTTGGGTATACATTACATTTTTACATGAAAATTTCCAGAGACTTTTGAAACAATTTAGGTATTCCCAAAAAAAAAAAAAAAAAAAAAATCAAAACTACACAAGTAAGTTTCCGATTATGAATGATTGACTTTATACATTTGATATTTTTAGTGCTATTTGTGCTTAAAATAATTTCATTCAAATATAAATACTTAGAAAGGCTTTAAGTTTCAGCATTTAGTTAAAATTAATTATAGTTGTTGTTATTTGCTAGTTTACATCAAATGTACAAAGCGTATAATCGTTCGTTAAAATCATACTGCCATTTTGAGAAGAAATTCGACGCTTGTGGTGTTTTGAAGATAAGAAATTTGATGGTATGTGAAAGTAGTGATAAAGGAATGCATCAAAATAAATAAAGCTCTATGCTTCTAACAAGGACATTCCTCTCCCTGATGGGTGTATAAAAGGTCTCAGGAGGCGTTATTATTTAAGGCGACTATGCACTTTCAAAACACAATTTTTTTTCAAAATATAATTTTTTTTTTTATTTTTGATCTGATATTAAATGTAAATATCTTATCTTTAGAAATCTGTTTGAATTTTGTTTTTATCTTATTTAAGTGCTGAGTTACAGCTGTTATAACTTTATGTCATCATGAATTTCTCTCACTGCAAAAACTCTAAAAGAGCGTTTTTTTTTTTTTTTTTT
>BMAW01027278.1:424359-450505 GCA_019974015.1 Nephila pilipes | reverse complement strand
TGTAGTTGCCACTTATATATTTGCTCCGTTGTAGTTGCCACTTATATGGCTCTGGCTTTGCTACTTGAACTTATGACAATCCATAATAAATTCCTTCTCCTTTGAACTTATTATAATCAGTAATTATTTCCGGCATTTTCGTCTTCGTATAAATTTTGTCATCATATACAATTTTAAGAAGAATGACGCATTTTTGTGTGTATAAGGCAATAGTGATGTCTTTTTGAAAACCAAAAGCTGAAGCTGTGACTTCTTTTGTTTTTGTGGACTCCTTGTTCTCCATATTCTTCATAAATCAATCAAACACTTAATCAATTTTTTACTGGAATTCTGTAGGAATTTTTCCTTTATTTTTTTATATTATTAGTAAAGGTTATACCATTGATAAGGAGTAAATTACTTGCATTCGAAACTTTATATACCCCAGGAGGCTAAGTTCTAAAGTATAATTATAATTTCAAGCTATTGAAAATTCTTGAATCAAAATAGCAAATATATTTACACCATACTTGGTTGATTTATTTGGAATTTATGACATAAAGGAATATCTGCCCCGAAAAGATTCAACGTCACGTTACTTCACAAATTCATATGACACACATTCAAAATCACCTTGACGAACAATTTCGTTACGAGACATAGATAACAGAGCTTCACTGTTATCAAAAAATATATTTTTCGAGATGCAATAAACGTGTTTAAAATGAAATATACTCTTATTACTTCAAATTTTCTGGGAGGCTTTATTTAAGAAGGCTTCGACGCTTTTATGGACTTTTACGAACGTCCTTAGGAATTAATCCTATTACAACTGGACAGTTTCATTTGCTTCTTTTTTGCAACACTCCTCCGAAGCTCATCAGTCAAAGCAGAGATTCTGTTTATTGAAATTTACGTTTCCTGTGATTCAGCTCCTAAGTATATTTAGTCTGCGGGATTTTTAAAGTGTAATTTCAATTTTTGAAGGTACACTGCATATAAGGTAGGAAATGATTGTTAAACATTTCTTCCCTTGAACAAAAATTAAATCTGACAAAAAAAAAATTTATAAGAAAAATGAGTTGTTACTAATAAACATATCCTATTATAACTTTTTTAACGTCTAAAATTTACGAAATAATTTTTATAAGAATTATTTCGATGTGTTGCATAAGAATTTAAATTTGAAACGGAAACAACTCCAGCCTCGCAATCCGGAACATTCCCCTAACGCTAATACCTCAATGGAGAATGACTTAAATCTCATATCTATGTCTCATATTTTTTTTCAAATGGTTAACAGTTCCTTGAACAAAAACTTTACTCCCTGGTGAACAATAATTTTAATTTCGAAAACTCTCATTTAGGCTGAAGACATTCTATTTTCACTTCAAACCGTTTCACGTACTCTTTACAGTATTCGAATACAAAATTCTTCCATAAAAGTTCGAAGATATTTTTCCCCTCAAGGAAAATCCTTAAAATCTCTGTGCAGTTTTTCCTTAGCTTTACCTATGTCATTTTGAGTCTTTATTGAGTTCTACTGACTCCACTGCTTCCAGAGAGCTGATGTTCATTTTCCGCATTTAAGTCAAAATATGTAAGAATTAAGGATAACTGCACCTCTTTTCGAATTTTCATAAATTTCTTCTCTAAGCTACCAAATGGAGATATGACTGTGGTTAGAGGAGAAATGAAGATGACTAAATATATTATAAAATGACTCTGGATAAGAGGAGAGATGTATATGATTAGAAGAGAAATGACCGGGAATTAGGGGAGAGATGATTATGATTATATAGAGGAGAGATTGATGTGTTTATAGGAGAGATAAATATGACTATAATTGATGAGATAAATATGACTATAATTGATGAGATAAAGATGACTATGGATTACGAAAGATATGATTATTTTATCTCATCTTCATCTCCTCTCTGTGTTTAGAGATGAGATGAAGATGACTATGGATTACGGAAGATATGATTATGTCAAGAGGAGAGATGAAGGGGATTATATATCAGACAAGCGATAAAGATGACTTTAGATCACAGGAGAGAAGAGGGTGACTGTGGATTGGAGAACAGAGGATGACGACTATGTTTTATAAGAGATACGACTATGGATTAGAGAGAACAGATGAAGATGACTTTGAATTATCGGACGGATAAAGATGATTATGAACTTGAGGATAGAGGAAACTGGTTAAGGATTAGAGGATAATTGACTGTGACTAGCGAAGAGATGAGGATGACCGTTCAAAGAGAAGTTATGGAAAGTTTAATTTCATCTGTAGATGTTGCAAATTAATGGAACAGCCATTGAGGAGGAGAGCGATTTGCTAAGTTTGTATTTAGGATAAAAATAGATTTAATAATGGGTGCACCTTACATTTAAACCTCTCAGTTACATTTAATTCATTTCCGTTTCCCTTCGAGTAGAAACTAACTTTTGTCTCCCTTCTCAGCCTGAGATTTGCAAATACGTTTGATGAAACAAAAGAACGCTTGAGTTCTGAAAGTGATTTCTTTGTGAGTCTCTCGCAGGATTCCTGAACACATTTATTTAGAAATGAATTATAAATAGTCTTCAGGAAACCTCTGCAAGCGGAGATTCACTTTAATTCTCTATGAGTATGAAGTTGAATTATTTTTCTATGATTAACAACTTTTATCCTTTCTATCAAAGGTAATTCAAGATGTAGGATAATATGATTACCGAAATGAATTCCGAGGAACTCGAAGTATGTTCTTAAGTAACCAATATATTTAGCTTCTACGCAATTCTATATAAACCAATTTATATAATCTGTAATTCGTAGCTCTTCATATGCGTGTATTTCATTAGAAACATATAGAATGACTAAGATATATATTGACTCACTATTGCAAAGTATCGAATCCAAATGATCTGTGATAGAAAGATCACTAATTAGTTTCTTTCTTTTCTTTTTGTAATAATCTGAAAAAAATATCTACACTTATTAATGATATAAATGGTATTTCAAGTTAGGCAAGGAATTACATTTTTTTCTAGCTACAATATAATTGCTTTCCTAATAAAATGATCGATAAAAGTTTAACTAAAACGCAGACCATTTTCATCAGTAGTTTATCCCGTGATTATTATGAGTTCTTCCTAATAGTATTGACATTTTCTGAGACGTCAACATAGAGTCCAAAAATTAATAATGGTTTTGTGCACTGATCTGGATTAGTTGAAAATCGGGTTAATCTGTGATATGCATTAAAATTTGAAATTGTTTACTCTATGGTATATAATTAAGTGTATGCATTACTAACTGAAATGAATCGTTTTACTTGTGTAGTTGAAAAAGAAAACATATATATTTGAAATACTGAGAAATATCATGTATAAGCAATGAGATATGAGTGTAAAGTGTGCTAAGATATATTAAGGAAAAATTTAAGCAAAATTTGATTTGTAATCACGTAATTTTATTTTGTATAAAATGAAAGTTGAATGAACTGAAATTTTCGAAATACTTTTAATTCAAGAAATTATTGAATGGAAATCTGATCTCTATTTTAATAAGTAGAGAATATTCATATATTCAAAATTATTTCAAATCACTAGATAGCTTTATTTATAAATTTGTTCCTAATAAATATGCTGCAGAGGAGTAATGCGCAAAATATTGTTGATTCCACACTGCCTAAATTCATGCCAAGTGGAAAATGAATAATGTTTGAACTATGTTTATGTGAAGATATTTCACTTATTTTTCTTTATTTATGTATCATTTTTGGTAAGTCTTATTACCTGTTTTATTCTTATGGTAATTGAATTCTTATTTCTTTTTTCAAATTTTTTATCTCATCATTTTAAAATTGAAAAGGAAAATATTGAGAATGTATTAGAAAACTTTCATGTTGAAAGGTTTATTGTGCTTATACAAATTTATTAATGGGTAATATAACAAATATGTAGAAAAGAAAAATCTTTAAGATTAATTAACTAAGCACTTTCCTCTTATGTATGTAATCATAAATAATAGCACACGTTTATTGTATAATTGAAATGATTAAGACTTCATAAGTCTCTGAAAGTTGCAGAATATTTAGACAAAAATGTAAATAGTAATTCCACTCCATTCGAATCTGTTTTATTTTTATTTTTGTTAAAAATAAGTTGATAACTTTTAACTAGTTAAAACTCATTTAAATAGTTTTTTATTAGAAGTTTAAAATGTCTGAAAGAAGAAAACAAGTTGAAAGAGTCTTGAATCTAATATTATTATTATTTTTTCAGTTTACCAAAAAATACCCAATTTGCGAGAGTAGCGTCCTCTAAGGATATTCAATTGTGGAAATTGAAAAAAAAATTCTTACTCCTCTTACAAAATGAAGGAGTTGGACTTCTTACAATGTTGAAAATATTTTTCTTTTTTTAAAAACTACTTTCCTTATAAACCTTTGCAAATGAATTAGATATCGTGACATGCTTAGAAAAAATCGAATTGTTATTTTAAACTAAATGTATTTCTAACAAATAAAAAATTTAAAGTATTCGTTGAAAAATAAATTTTAACATTTCTTTTTTAACTTACAGGTTTCTGTGTGTGTATTATTACTTAAATTAATACTTAAAATTTTTCTTAGCAAATAGATACCTTGAAGTTTTTTTTTTTCTTTTCTTTTCAAAACCAATATATAAAGCACACAAATCTGTTTCTATCTAAACACTTCAGAAGAAATTTTATCTTGATATTGTGCAAGAAATGCGACTTTTGTTTTAAAATGTAAGCCTTTTTTATAAATATCTTACCATTAGTATATGTTACATAATTGGACTTTTGTCTTATATGCTAGAAATAGAAAAAAAAATACGGAAAAGCTTTTTGGGAAAAAGTTATGCATAATACAACGAAAAGTATGCAGTCCATTAAAAATTACATGAAGCAGGTAGTGTAGTGGTCTTGGTCGAGGACTGATAGCCCCCGGTTTTCGTCGAGTCGTGGTGCCTTGATGCCACCAAAAACCCGCAGTATAGCCAGGGCTGATACATGTTAAATCTGTCGAGGCTCAAAGTCCCCCCGTGGCGTGGTGTGGAAGTTAGGAGAGGGAAATACCAGATCAGGTGTCGTCTTTGCTACTTGGCTAAGGTTAAAAACTATTATATTTGTCACCAATACCCCTCATGTAATTTCTAGTGCGACATTAATAAGACCAAAACCGAGCAAACCATATAATTAAAAATATGCGTTTATGTTAGAATAACTTTACAAACACATATTAAATTTTGCCCCTCTTTTGTGAATGAGCCATTTTATTGAATAAATGTACATTAAACAAAACTTCATATAATCAGAAATTGGAAGTATTTTAATACCTCATCTAGTTATTATTTTAGTGAATTATGACTGGGCAAACATAGATGTATTTTCTCATTCTACAGTTGTCATGAAATTCCAATACATTTTTAAACATAAATACTCGAAATCAAATAGTATTTTAATATCAGCATAGTGTTAAGTTTCCTTAAACATATTCTTTGCACACTAAAGACATGTAATAAATCTGTCGTTTTATATACTTTCTATGAAAGTTTCTTCAAGATATCTTAAACTTATAAAATAATTTTCGGATGTAAAAAAAGATCTAAGTTCAATAACAGTAGAAGTTTCATACGCGAATTACTTAATTTTTTTTTTTTTTTTTTTTGGAAAAAAAAAACGTGTTTTTCTTTCAATTGTTTTCAGTTTCCATTTCATTACCTTATAGTTGTCATCAAAGTTGAAAAGCTGTAAAAATTTATAATTTCATATGCATATAATTTCATACTTATCCTGCTAATTATGTTAATTGTGTAACGGAGCTGATGAACGTTGAATCTGTTGGAATTCAAGAACTCAAAACATAGAATTCAAATTAGGAAAGTAGAGTTCCAGCGTCCTCAGCAATCATTAACAAATCCACTATTTAACTTAAATTTACCTTCTAAATTATCTATTCTGTCTAAATCTTTTCTTTTTTTCGCTTAAATTTACCATAAAAATAATTCCTCATTTCAATATAATATTCTTCTTCTACAATGAAAAACGATTCAACTTAAATAATTTAATTTTCTAATTTTCCTCATTTTTAACTCTCAGTAAGGAGTTCATTCGTATTTTCAAATACAGTTCCAATTTATCCTTTAATTTATATATTGGAGTGCTTGAAAAGTCTGCTTAATCAACTTTCCACAAGTCTAAGAACTGCAAAGATAATCCTTACCAAACTCTTCGTCTTCAGTAGAAATCCCCAAGAATCCCTTCATCCAAAACCGTGACTACCACGTGATCTAAAGAAGACATCTTTATATAAAGTAGAAGTAAAGTAAAATTCTCTTTTCCGCTGTTGCCAAGACGGAGAAAGCTACGGCTCTGCCATTCTTCCTTTTCAACGTGTCATCCTCTCTCTGTTCTTTATGGCTTTTTTCTCATCATAAGTAATAAATAGACTTTATGCACTGTGTACACCTGGAGGTCTTATTCGAGCCATGGCACACTAATGACGTGTTTACTCTTCCATTAAATGTAGTGCATATCTAGACGGCAGGGATATGACTTTGCGACTATGCTTTTCACGGACCACGATAACGAATGTAACTATGATGTTAATATTTTGGAAAAAGTGAGAGAGGCCATCTCTCTTCAGCAGAAGCAATTCTACAAAAATGTTGTTAATTGTTCAAAATTCGCTTATTAACCAGGTGTAAGGAAGATGGGAGAATTGTCTGAATTAGCTGATGTTTGCTTCCTAGTGAAACTCTTCAAAGAGTGTGTGTCTTCTCTACATAATAGGATCTTACTTCAACCTGAATTATTTTAAAATGCATCATCTAACACATAGTTTCAGATAAACTGCAATCCTGCCCTAAAATATTCTGAACGACACTTGTGAACTGAATCATAGTATCTGATGTGACTCCTTTAGTTTGGATAATCATTAAAATTTTTTCACAGTTTTTTAAGTGCGACTAACGTTCCGTTAAGTAATTCTATGCATTATTTTTCTATGAAACCCAACGTTATGTGAGTTGAATATCGTATATTGATATCTTATTGAAATTTCTTTAACTTGGTTCTGATTTGAGTTTTAAAGCAGTACAAATATTAAAATGTAAGCGCAATAGTGTTTTGTTTTATTTAATTTTTGATATATATTAAAATAAAAATGTCTATGATATCACTTAAGTTGGACATTTCATTTTTTTTTTCATATAATATTTTTTGAAAAAGTGAAACTAAATATGTGTTTTAATGGTATAAAGGTATATCATGCTGAAAATATATAATTTTGCGTGATTTGTTTTATGGAGTATTATAAATTTTTGAAATCTATTTTGAAAGTTGGATTGGTTGGTTTTGATTTAAAATAGTAATTGTGATGATAAAATTGCTCAAAGTTTTGTCTAATTAAATTGTTATTGATTTAATTTTGATACTTAATTTTTATGAAATGAAAAAGTTAACATATTTTAGAATTTTTAAGTATACTTAATTTTTTTTGAAAAGTATTACATCGTGTGTTGTGTATAATACCAAAGTTTTGGAATCATTCTGTTTCAATAGCGTATAGTTTTTAAAACGTTTGTTACAAATAATGTGATATTATACGATATATAACTGAATCAATTTTGAATTTAGTTTTAATTTGACTTTTAAAATTTGTGAGCGAGGGAAAAATGATTACAACAACATTTTACTTTGATGTGTGGAGTAAAAAATAATGCGTGTATATAATGATAATATATTAATAATATTGTTTGATATATAAATTGAGATATGAATTTGAATATATAAATTGAAATCTCGCTGTTTTTATAAAGTAAATGAATTGAACAAACCAGAAATTTGCTGATGTATGATATATCAGTAAAGAAGATTTAATTTTTAATATTTGTATATAATGTATGAAATGATTTCGACAGTATTTTATTTTTATATATGAGGAGGAAATTTGAAATGGATATTATGCGAAACATTTTTTATTTTATATATATTTGTGAGTAGATTGAAACATTTTTTTTTTATTATAATACGAATTGAGAATTAAATACTAAATTGATTTGAATGAATATTATATTGTTATGAAATGAATATTTTATTGTGAAGAATAATATGTAGTTTTGTAATGAATTTGAAGAGTGCATTTATTTTTTGGTTTGTGATGAAAGAAAAAGGAAATTTTCCACATGTTTAATTGTTAACGATACTATTTAAGTCTTAAGAAGATATTTTGTGTTTAAAGAAATGAATGTCCAGTTTAAATGAATTTCTCTGGAATGAAAGACTAATTCTTAAAGAAAAGCAGACTAAATAAATTATTTATAATATTAATAATAATTTAATAATGCTAAATGTATTAATTTTGACTTAAGAAAAAGTGGGACATATGGTCAACAAACCAACCATAGTTTTGCTAAAAATATGCTTTAGTAAATGCTTTTAGATTTCGTTAATAATATTTGTAAACAAAACTCAAAAAATTACATTTCCATGGCTAATGACAGTTCTGCAACATGCTGTAGAACATCAAATTTCATTTTGTGCTTCATAATTTCTCAACCTTGAGATATACGCAGAAAAAATTTGAAAATATGTTTCTGATACTGTGTAAGAGCTTTGTCATCAGTGGGAGTCGCATAAAAAAGGTCAAAATAATTTTGTGTGAAATTTTATATTTGTTTGAATATTATGATGTTTGATTTACCATATGCCACCCAAGCATTTTTGTTATTTGTGTACTTTTCAAGTTCAAGAATTTATAAAGAAGCAAAAATTATAGTTTTAAACAAATTGATATTAGATTTTAAGGACAATACTCCCCACAACATACATATTTTATTTTCCTTTTAATTTAATATTTTACATTTTGATCATTTTATTGAAATCGCTTATGTATTTTGCAACAGTGAAAGTCTTTAAGGTGTAACAGTTTCAGATATCACTCTGTTTAGGTATAGCTTTAATGGGTTTAACTCTTGCAAAAATTTTGAATTAATTTTTTTCCCTTAGACACTCTTGTAAGATACAGATGCGTGTAAAGTGCCCAATGCACATTTTCGTCTTGTTGAGGAGATGGAAAAATGTAATGATTCAAATTAAAACTAATTAATTTTCTAATTTTCCTCATTCTTTAAAGATTTCATTCTTATTTTCCGATACGATTTCAATTTATCCTTTAATTTTTGTGATCACGTGGTCGTAAAATTCTGCTAAATCAACTTTTCACATGATTGTAAATCTGCAGGAATAATCCCTACTCGAGAGAGACTCACGCTATGTCACTCAAGACTCCTTCATCTGATTCCACATGACTATCACATGATCTAAATCCTTATATATAAATACAAAATATATATGCGTATAAATAGCCTTTTAATTTAGTTCCTTTTTTATAATATGTATTTCTTATATTTCATCTTTTTCAGTTTTCTTACTGTTGATTTAATTTATTTTATAAATGATCTAATAAGTTACTTTTTTATTAGCTTATATACACACGCACATGTTTCTAATGTACAGAGGGTTGTAAAATTAATGGAGATACATAAGAATTTATGAATTTACATAATAGTTACAAAGATGTTAAAACACCTTATCATTTAAGCATAATTAACTTTAATTAAGTATAATTAACTTTAATTAAGTATTAAATAATTTCGCTTAGGATATAAAAACAATATAAAAATTATTATGCAACATAATATATAACTATTTAAGGTCCTTGGACATGCTTTCTATACACTGTTTTGCACATTCTTTTACCTAAGGATTGTGATGACATACATTTATTTCGTTTTTCTATAAATTATCATTAATTTGTCAATTTCACAATTGACAAATTAATGATTTAATTTTTTAAATTATCATTAATTTTCTATAAATTATCATTCATTTGTTTCTTTGTCAATTTCACACTTTGTGATTTCTTATAATGACTCAATCGGATTCAACTTCCAAGGCCAGGATAAAACTGCGATATTACCGTTTACTAAGAAAGTTGCAATGCTTTTTGCTTCATGACAAGGCACTAAATCGGGCATAAGAGCAAAATCTTCACTATTTTGGAACCATTACCATAGCTGGGGCAGCAGATGTGTTCGCAATACTTCTTTGTATTGGTCTTGCTTCTTGGTTCTTTGCACGATGTGAGGATGTCACAAAGTTTCTAGCTTATCTGCTAGAATTTCAAACATGTAATTGTCCGAGAAAAACACCTGAGAAAATTGCTGTAAGTAAATAAAAAAATTTAAAGTAATAAATTGTAATAAACATTCTGAATGCAATAAACAGGTGTGAAAAACAAATGAAAATACCAATAAATCTGATAACTTACTTTAATCCAGTCGCCCAACATCATTTGACAAAGCTCTCGAGTCCAGGCATGACGGTTTAACTTTTTGCTACAGTTAATTTTCTTTTTCCAGGATGATGTCCTGATATTTTTTTTTCTTCTACTTGTTGTCTTTGGCAGGTTCATTTTAAAACTAAAATCCCAACTTCTTGAATCACGTTAGTCTTGTATTATGTTTCCCTCTATTTTCAAAAGAAGTATTCCTAATAATTCTTTCAGAACGAGGCGGAAAATAAATATACCTAATTACTTTTTCCTGCCGAAATTCTGTTTTTGTTCTAGATAAGCGTTACGTTTTTACCTAAATTAACCTTTATTTTGTTAATAATTTGTTTGATAATACCTAATATATCTGCTATCTTCTTTTGTGTATGATCTTGAAATCTTAGGAAGTTAAAAACTCAAGAGAAGCCCTTCTATCTCGGAATTTTTCGTGGAATGAAATCCGAACCTCAACACATAACTGTAGATCGATTAAATGAGAATATTTTGGTAAAACGTATGATCCTCGTCAGAAAGGACTCTTATCGCTAACCCTTTGATATGGATTTTGATGCTAAAACTGTGTATGAAGAACAAATATATCTCAGTAATTCCTCAAATTTTAATATTGAAGTTGAAACTTTATTATTTTGAGTAAACTCATACCCGATATCAAACATAAATAAATATTATCTTGAAATAAATGAAATTTACTTTAAAAAATATTTGTCATAATTTGAATCGTCATCAAATGTACTAAAGCCAAATTATTGAAGTATGTGACTGTCAAGGCTAATTTGATAACTTATTGTATTTCTTTTGCATTCATACCTCATATATATATATATATTCATATATATATATATATATATATATATATATGTACTGGTGTTCGACATTAAGAGAATTTCCGATTTGGTCGATTATCTTTAGAACTGCTGGACAAATATTAATGAAATTTGGTTTGTGCTTAGGGTTGATGTAATACAAAAAATAACTATTCTACAATTATGATACACAAGCATGACAGTGCGTAACACTTCTAGGAGTATCAAGGTATGAAAAAGCAGTTGCAGAATAGAACAAAAGAAATGGTCTAATAGGGAGTATGGTCCCCTTTTACTATGTAGTCCTCGCGTCATGATTTTACGCTGGAAATAAGTGACCTTATGAGTTCCTAGAGTAATTGGTCTCATTCGTTCCGCAATGTTGTTTTCAGGTCTTGGATGGTTCTCGGAGGGATTTGCGAATTGAAGTTACTCTCCCCTGAGTGTACCAGGCATACTCTACAGGATTGAAGTCTGAAGATTTGGCTGCCCAATCCATCCAGCTAATATCTACACCTTCCAGAACTTCGTCGAACAGATTAACTCTATGTGACCTCACGTTGTCATCCATTAAAAGGATATCAGGACCAACTGCACCCTTGAAAAGGCGAGCACAGGGTTCCAAGGCCTCATTCCTATACCTCTCAACTAGCGCATTGGGTCTTTCTAAGACATGGAGGTGTGTGCGGCCATACAAAATGATGCCTGTCCAAACCCTCAAGCCTTCGCTACCATAATGGTCGATTTCTTAGACATTAGTGGACAAGTAGTGGTTTCCTGGTTCTCTCCATATTAAAGAATGGCAAAAATCATTGGTTAGGCTGAACCAGGACTCATCAGTGAAGAAAACAGTCACCCATTGATAAATGCTGCAATCTGTATGAACTTTGGATTAATTTAAGCGGACTCTCCTTTTCGCAGAACTGAGAAGGACACAAACAACAGGTCTTCTTGCAAACAGCCCTCTCTCACGAAGTCTTCTGGAAATAGTCACCCTTGAAACTGAGGTTATTGTGGCTGCATACAACTCATGAAAGACCTGAGAAGCTGCAGCATCCCTGTTACTTTTCGCTATAATGGACAAATGGTGATCATCTCTGGCCGTCATGGCTCTTGTACGACCTTGCCCAAGCTTTCTCTCGACGGATGCAGTATTCTTAAACTGTTTCCATAAGTTGGACATGAAGATGGTTGTAAAATCAAATTCTCTGCAAATCTGGATTTGAGACTAGCCTGCTTCTAGCCAAGCCACAATTCGCCACCTCATTCCAACATCTAAACTTTGGTGGTTACTCACTTTTATGGTTTGAATTTTAATTTAAGCGATTGATTCAAAAAATACCAAGAAATTCGGCGAACGCTAGCGAACGAAATGCGAATTTTGGCAAGCGTGCTTATAAATTCTACTTTCCGCCTATTTTCCCCCCCCCCCCCATACGCAAACACCTGCGTATTCGAAATACAAGTTTTGTATCTTTTTTTTTTTTCGAAGCGGTATTTTTACATTTTGTTCAGTTCTTTTCACGAAATTCTACAAAATATATAAATTTTCTTAATTTTCAACATCAGTATATATATATATATATATATATATATATATATATATATAATTATATACAAATTATATTTTATCATTCTGTATTTTGTATTTATATTTATTCACTGTATAATTATGTGAGGATAGTTTACAAAATTTATACATCTTTGTAATTAAAGATTAGTTCTGTTAATTTTTTTAAAAGAATTAAATAAAAAAGTTTTCATCACATAGTGATTTATTTTAATATTGTTTTCCTTTATACGAATTTTTAAATTATATTAAATTTCAGAATTTTATTTACAAATGAGAAAAACAATAAATAAAAATTTAAATCATCATGCAATCTTAGTTATAAGTTAACACTTTTTATTACGGATTTTCTTAATCAAATTATATTCCATAATAACACAATCTGAAGATACTTGTCAGTAAGATATAACAATTGGAACTAAGTCGTACTGACCATACACATCTCACACCTACTATACGAGTATATAGGACATGTTCCATTATATGCCAAGTGAGTTATCAATCAGATTGGATGTTACCTTCCTTGAGGCGAGAGCCAAATCGGATCATTAGTTCTTGCTAATTTGAATTATCATTTGTCATCAAACGCTTCTATTTTGTTTTGTGACCGACGCTTAGGTCTAGAGCAATAACAGATGAATTATATTTCCTGAAATCTCCCTGCACTACAGCGGAAAATAAATCCCAGTTCCATTGAATTTCGTTCTATAACCTCGTTGGTAGTCTATCAAGACTGATCATTACAAATCATTGAAAGAGACTGACTAATCTGTCAAAATCGCTTTTCAAATGTATTCCATAATTTCATTATATCGCATAAAGCAACGATGTTGACTTCGAACAAATGTTGAAGTATTTGCACCAGATACGTTATTTATTCAGCGAAGCGAAGTTATTTTCGATTGACACATGGTAAACTCTTTAAATTCCATTTACCATTGAATTAATTCATGGTTTAAATTGTGATGCATAGATTTTCTTCATAAGAAAATGATATTTATTTCAATAGCTGAAAGATATATCTCTTCTTTCTACGTTTTTATACTTAAATTTAACTCTCTTTAATTGATTTTAATATTCACTATGATTTGTTTGAAAATACGTAGGAGTTTATAGTATTTTTTGAAATCAAATGCCTGATACAAGCTTACAATATAACTCGTGATAAATAAAATTAGATGTGTTTCGTCAAAGCCGTATAACATTTTAGAAAGAAATATTTTGAAGAAGTTGACTGCTATGAAAGTTTCCTTTTAAAGATAACTGTACAATCACATTTGCGTTAAAAATTTTGAGGTTATGTTAACTGCACGTGAAGTTTTATAGTTCTTTAATTGCATACCTTCACAGCAAAGGAATCAAATTTTATTTTATTGATATATATATATATATATATATATATATAGCCCAAAAAATGCACTGGGGGAGGGTTGGTACGTTGGAACATGCTAAATCCTTAGTCCCCAGTCTGAATGTACGTGTTGTTAGGTTTTCAAATAATTCATTTTGTTTCGAATTCAATTTTAATTTTTGTTCATTTTTTCAAACATAGTTCTAAAAATGTTTTCTTTTGTTGATTTTGGATTTTAGTTGCTCTCTCATTTTTACATATACTGCTGTTTGTAGAAAATGCAACACCATGAAAGAATCATCAGAATCAAATGAAATTTAATGCAGAAACGACTTGTACTGATACAAATAAATGATGAAATTTTCAAAACAAAAGAAACAAATTAAGCGTCCGAAATCAGTATTTGGTGCAGCCACCATGCGCTGCAATAAGTGCTGCTATACGACGTGGCACGGAGTCAAACAGATGTTGAATATCTGCTTGAGGAAGAGAATTCCATATCGCTTGTATGCGCAACCAAAGTTCGTCTTTGGAAACTGCAGGACGCGGATCACGAGCGAGACGCCGACCAACCATATCCCACACGTGCTCAATAGGCGACATATCCGGTGAATAAGCAGGCCAAGGAAGAAGTTGCATGCGTTGTGCTGAACAGAAGTCTCGAACAGTCCGCGCAACATGTGGGCGTGCATTATCCTGCTGAAAGATAGCTCCAGGGATGCCTTGAAGGAAAGGAACGACTTCGGGCTGTAGCACTTCACGGACGTACCTGTTGCTATTGAGATTACCCTCAATTCGTATCAAATTGGATCGTCCATGATACGAAATCGCACCCCAGACCATAACTCCGGGTGTTCGACCACTATGTCGTTCAATAATACACTCAGGAAGGCAGCGTTGACCGGCATAACGTCTAACACGAACACGGCCATCATGGGTCCACAAATTGAAGCGTGATTCATCTGAAAAGACAACTTGGTGCCAATCAGCTCGCCTGTCTCTGTGCTCAAGAGCCCACTGCCGACGCAGCCGTCGATGATTCGCCGTGAGGGGAATCCTGTATAAAGGCACCCTTGCACGCAATCCACGGCGCAGCAGACGACGACGAATTGACGAAGCCGACAATTGTACACCTGTAGCAGTAGACCAACGTGCTGCCAGCTGCCTGGAGGAAGCTGTGCGATCATTCACCGCCATGCGGAGCAGGTGTCGATCATCGCGCTCTGACGTCACCTTCTGTCGTCCAGTGCCTGTTTTTCGAGTTGTTCGGTGCTCGTCGGTCCACTGCTTCCAAACTCGCATCACTGTGGAACTGTTCCGCTGCATACGAGCTGCTATTGCGCGATAGGAAAATCCTCCTTCTCGAAGGCCGATTATCCTCCCTCGTTCAAACTCCGTAAGTTGCTTGAATTTCTTATTCTTCCGTCGTGGAGGCATACTCAGGTCTCACTAAACGTTTGCCACTAACAAATAATCATAGACTTTTTTCAACGTCCCGCTACAGCACTTTATTTACACGCTTTCAGCATCAATTCAGAGGGCGCTGCGCGCGCCGCGCACGCGCGATGGCTCTGAAACTTTATTAATTTGCATAATATCCTATAATTGACATTTGCTGCGAATTTCATTTGATTCTGATGATTCCTTCATGGTGTTACATTTTCTACAAACAGCAGTTTATATAACATTAGGATTTACATAAAATTCCTATAACATTTAAATCAATAACCAATGGTTTTAACACATATATTATTCTTACTGGCAAAACAATTAAAAAAATTATACAAAATATCCTAAATGATTTGATTAGTACTAACATGCTCATATAATCAAATACATTAGTAACAGATTTATGCTACTTATAGCTCTGATTTTAAAGGTTTTAATTCTACCAACATAGAAGATCTTTTTAAAGTTCTACAACATATTTATAAGAAATTTAGTTTTAATAATATTATTGCATAAGGTAAATTTATTAACTTAGTTATGTTATTCTAAAAGAAAAGTACATTTTTTAAGAGAAAGATATAGAAACAGAGTATTAACCCCAATTACTAAACTCTAAGTGAGTATTCAATTAATTGTTTAGCTAATATGTTTTTCATACTCGTGAAGAAATTTTTTTGGGGTTGTAATAGATTGAGAATGTTTAAATATATTGATGGTATTATTTTCTTTCAGATTAATACTAATAAAGTTATTAAACCCTTACAGAATATTTAAATTTATTCTGAATTAATATTAATATAAATGAAGTGGAATATTTAGATATATTGATAAAATAGAATTTAAAATAATTTCTAGTAATATATATATGATAAAAGTGATCTATTTGTCTTTGTGATTCAAAAATTACTCTTATGGATGAGTTCATTAAATCTGAATATTTTTTGGAATATAATTTATATTTATATTCCATGTAACATGAGACTTGTAAGTAAAATACAGGATATTTATATTGAATGAGATGAAAAAAAATTATCTGTGGGCAGAATTTTCCTTGAATTTTGATGAGTAATTGACAACAAAATAATTATAGAGCTTAGTTTTTCTGTTTTTTAAGCTTTGAATTTTTGGCTTCTTTTTCCCATTTAGCTATAAGATTTCTTTTAAATGCATTACAATTTTACCTCCAATACACTGTTTTCATTAGGTACTTATTCCGTATGTCTTTTTGTTTAACTACATGTATTATTTACATAATTTCTTTCTTTTTTTTACAATTTTTTTGCATTAATATAAAACAAATAAATGTTTCGATTTTAAGAACTTTTAATTTGGTTTATAACATTTTTCTATTAGGGTAACTGAAAAAACATTGTTTAAGCAGTTAAGTTATCAAAAGACAAATTTTGAAATTATAAATGTTACATTTTGTTTATGGTTTTTCTTTTTTATATATATATATTTTTTTTTTGTTTTTCATACTTTGGCTTGTACTTATTCATTATTTGAAATTTACCTTCATGACAAGATTCTTTGACGTATATTGTTGACTTTCTTAATTGTTTTGTTGCGTAATTTTTTCTAATATTCTTTTAAATAAATTTTTTCTCTTAAACTCAATGTACTGTATAGTTTGCGTCAAAAGTAAATTTATTATTTTCATATAATTTTCTATAATCTAAAAACATTCTGTAAGTTTTTTTTTCTTCAAATTTTAAAATTATTCTTCTTATGCATGAATTCTTGCTCCAACATTAATATTTTTTCAATTATTTTTTGAATTACTACTTTCAATTTATATATATATATATATATATATATATATATATATATATATATATATATATATATTACAAGTTAATTATATTGTTATAAATCTAAAAATTATAATAAACTATTGTTGTAATAAAAAATATAATAAACTATTGTTGTAATAAAAAATATAATAAACTATTGTTGTAATAAAAAATATAATAAACTATTGTTGTAATAAAAATTATAATAAATATTGTTCTTGATGCCATGTCCATTCTTAACATCCTAAGTGTTAGACCAGTATTTTATTACCATCATCATCTATATTTTGATTTACCTCGTGACGTATTTCTTTCATTATTTATCTCTACAATCATTTTAATGTCTAATTTGAAATGTCAATAAATTGAAAATTCCAGTTGAAAATACGAGAGAGAAGTAACCCACACTATGAAATGTTATCCAAGACCACTCTCTCTCCAACTCAAGGTTCACTCGTTCTAATTCAAGCACTTCTCTATTGTAAAAGATTAGGCTCCTTTTTGTTCTGAGCACGGATCACTTCCAACTACTATCAATGTAAATGATTAATTGCGATAAATTACTCCATTCTTCATCATTTATCAACCTGTCAGTAACTTCTGCCACATTTTTTTCTTTTCAATTCTACTTCATTTATATATCATTATCCCAAATTCATTTCAGTACAATTCTTAACTTCCTCTAATTTACTAATCATGTATTATTTGGGTTGGCAAGGAGTTGTAATTGTAAACAATTCAAAACACCAGAAAGTTTCCGAGTATAGGAAAAAGGAAATCGCGAATAGTCCTTTGCCTCGACTCGTTTTAAACTTGTCTCACTTTGTGGGGGAAACCGCTACAGTAACTGTTTTGCTTTTTAAAAACATTTATACTACACTACACTTAAATTTTAACTCTATCTTTCCAGATCGCTTTTTCTAAGCATTGATTTTTATCTTTTTACATTCATTGTTTAAACAAAAACACTTGTAGCCTTATGAGCATTTATTTTCCATACCGTAGCCCAATTTGGTTTCTACGCCATAAAACCCCAGCACTCACACACTCCGGTGATTACTCTATGCTAACGTTAAATCATCTAATCTCTTTCTTCTTACTAGAGTAAAGCACACATAATGTTCAGATTTCAAATCTCCCATTCTCCCACTCTTTATTTCAACTCTTGTTGCTATTGATACCATCAACCTCCTGTCCGCTATATTCATCCATTTCCACTGATTTCTCTTATTCATAACAGTTTATTATTATATTTACGTAAGTAACAAGTTTGAAGCTCTTCAATCAAATAAGGCAGTGGAAATGTCCATAACGGCTGTTGAAGAAAAACTGGCTTGCTATTTATTAAAAGGTTTTATATTTATTATAGGTCATATAAAATGTATACCTATAAGTAATTCCCTTAAAAACATTTTATATTCGTTACGAAATGCTTTATACAGATTTATTTCAATCATGTATATCTTTATTAAAATAGACAGTTATATCTTTTATAAATCTCCTTTCCATCTTTTCCCTTGCTTCTGTACACCTTTAATCATCCACTCGCTTGTTTGTGTAAGTGATTTTAATGCATTTAAAAGCTTGAGGAGAAATGGAATTTCTTAAATAACATTTATTCACTTTTAACATAGTACTACTGCTGAGATTTGTCCATAATGCCATCTAGGAAGCTGATGATCTGGAAGTTGCTGATACAACTGAGACATTCAATACAAGTGCTGTTTTTGTTCCTGTACCTGTGTCGCTAATCTATACAAGTGCTGTGTTCTCTGTTTGCGCTGTAAGTGTCTAAGCTCTGCTATCTGTATGTCGCCATGAATATTTGTGAATAAAGCGACAGTTTTTGTTTTCTTTTGTTTTGGATTGATTTTCACTCGCACCCTCCCCTCCACTCACAATTAGAATTTATGTAACAGTATTATCTTTTGCTTACGATGCCTCCGTAGGTAATTCACTTTTCAGTACCATATAACTTGTACAATAATGGATCGTTATTGTTCCGAGTTAGCAAATGTGTGAACAATGTGCCTCAAATATTCACATTTTTTTCACTTAACTCCTAAGACGCCTATCTGGATAACTTATAAACCAACCCTATAAATGGCAGAAACTATATTGCACAGTAAATATTATTAAACGTGTGCGAAATATATTATTTTTTCTTTCATTTTTACAAATGGATTTAACTTTCCTACGGATCAAATATTTTTGAAGAATAACGAAAAAAAAAATGACTCAAAAAATTAACTTGGCAAAATATTATCTATTGACACACAATGTTTTGTATGTTCGTAACTCGCACTCAGCATGTTGAGTGAAAGCGCAAATAACCGTGGAAGATCAAAATAAATATTACCCTGTGCAAAGAAAGATCAAACCTTTACTTTTTGTAACGCAGGAAAGAATAATCTTTTACTACGACTTTGTTTTCAGAAATAAAACAAAAAAAAAAGTGTCTTTGAATTGAGGATGCGTTCGAATTGTAAACTGGAAAATTCTTATTTCCTTTTTTACTGTGTTCTTTGGACAGACTGAAATAAAAATATTGAATATGGTTATCGAAAGCATTGATTTTTTTAAAAATTTTCATTTCCCCTTACGAAAACGAAAGAGAGAGAAAATTCCAGTTTTTCTACTTCATATACTATTGTCAAGCGCGAAATGTTATTTTTATATTCCACTTTTATCTAGAGATTCGCTGAATAGAAAACATTTTCTGGATTTGGGAATATCATTTATCACCGCTTTAAATTTTTTTCCCAGCACAGAACGTTTTCTCATTTCCCTAATACAAGTACTTCGCTTTCAAACAGTTTGGTTACTACAAAGAAAGTAAAGTTCCTCCAAACATTTTCAAAATGTTTGGATATTGGTTCTAGGGTGAGTGGCTTTATATCTTTATTCTTCACAAAAGAGGCCTAAGATTTAAAAATGGGCTTAAAATTGAAATAAAAAAAATTTAGGGACCTGCCACTTATTATGTAGCAAAGCGATTTTTAATGCAGAACAACTAAGATCAAAAGTCCCCTAGAGAATGGACATTGACAGTTTATTACGATAACTTGCAGTATTTGTGCACATTTTCCTTCAAAGACCAGTTCTCCCCCACACTTGTTCCACCTTTTATATAAATATTAAAAACACTCCTGTAAACCTTTTCGGGTAAATGTTTTCGGATGATTCGTCACATTTTCCAGCACAACTTCTGAGTTGTTCTCTTAATTCCATACTCTGAGTCAGAAACAAGTAAAATTTCCCTGGTACTAGATGGGGAAAATAGGGAGGGAGTTTTATAGGGATACCAGTGTGCCAGAAATGGAATATATATATATATATATATATATCATCCATATATAAATGCTTATATCTAGACATATATTAAAGGTTCATTCATAAACATTTAATCTATGGAACTTCACCAAATAAAGAGGCTATTTAACACCAGTAGCCCTCATGTTGCGACTAGAATCAATCAATCCATCTTCATTTTTTTCCGTCACCCAATTGAAAAATTGGATTAATTAATAGAAATCTATATTTGTATCGAGGAGCAGTAACTGAATAAGTAATTCCGATAAAGAGTATATTTAAAATTTCACAGACAGCTTATATCCAGACATATATTAAAGGTTCATTCATATACATTTAATCTCTGAAACTTCACCAAATAAAGAGGCTATTTGACGTTAATAAAACAGAAACAGTTTTTAAACTCTTTTAACAGTTTACCACGAGTGTCACTCTGACAAGTCGTCTGTCAATGTGCTGACAATGCCGAGCGTTTTGGGGCGCTTGTCCATTCAAATTGGGTGATTCTTGCTTCTATGAGATCGTGACCTTTGTTGTATTTTCCGATAGATGAAGCGTATTTCTATTGCAGTTTTATGTACTTAATTTCAGATTGTTTTGCAAATTGTGTTTATTTCATTTGTGAAAAGCAGTTATTGCCCGCATGTAAAAAAATTTTGGATTCTGTGCAATTTTGGATTTTTTTATTTGTGATAAACTGCCCTATCTTCCCAAACGTAATAAATTTTGGTTCCTTTGCAATTTTTGATTATTTTATTTAAGAAAGCAACCATTGTCCAAATGTAATTATTTTCGGGGATTTTCGCGACTTTTCCTTATTTTACTCGAGGAAAACATTTTTTGCCCAAAACAAGAATGGAGAGGTGCTACCTAAAAGGAATTTTAGATAAGTGAATCAAATAATTATAGTGACCTTAAAAATGATTCGTTCCATTCATTGGATGACGACTCTCATTCTGAAAATGAACATTTCAGACAATTTAATGAATTTATGCAGTACGTTTGGATAGCGCAATGCCCGATTTTAAAAGATTTCCTTTCACCAATACGCATGGTATAAATGTGGCTATTGGACAATGTATTTTGTGCTACTACCTTTGAAAATGTGAGAAAAAAAATACAATTTTGGTTCAATATGCTTTAAAAAAAATTGGTCTGTTAATTATTTAAATTCCACTCGCTACTTAGACTGAATTATTGATTTATAGATGGCAGCTTCTGAATAGCGTTTTTAAGTGAAAATGCAGCCTGTAACTTAAATATTGTAGTGAATGGGACTTTAAAGGTATGTTTCATACTATTTCAGGGAAAGTGAGGCGAAATCAAAACAATTAAGTTTCCGAGGGAATTATTCATTTAATTTTATTTGTAGTAACACTATGGATAGATGCAGAGATAGGGAAAAAATATAAACTTTTTTTAATTTCATAGTCTTTTTTATTTAACTATTTCAGTGCACGGAACCACCTTCGATGCGAATTCGAATTCTAGATTGGTTAATTCTAGCAAGCATATTTATCACTTGGTTGAGGAAAAATTCCAGATCATTTTATATAGAAACGAAACAAAAATATGAAAACTTCCCTAATAGTTCAGTGTATGTATTAACAGGTATGCCTTCCTAAGATATCGTGCAGTGTTACTTCTCTGAAAATATGTGGATAAAGAAAAGATAAATTAACCTGTTAATGAAATAACTAACAAAAATGCATCAAGATGTACCAAATCAATTTAAGCTATGTGAATGGGACTCGACGTTTAGACTTTTCACTTTACAAAGAGAAATAAAATTAAAATGTTGTAATCCACAGAATTTCATCAGAAAGGTGGATGGTCTAACAATGTGATGCTGTACTTGGCTAGAAACCTCTCGACAAACGTGGAAGGAGCTGATACATTGTCTTGTTGGAAACATTTGCCGTACGAATTCTTTTTCGATTTGTACTGTCTCAGCAATCGCACAAATACTTAACCGACTGTCAAATGGAGCCAGATGACCAATTTTTTCATTATTATCATTCACCTTTGACATGGAAGGGCAACCCAGGCGTGAATCCACTTCAACGTCTATTCGGCCAAACAAATGCACGCATTAAACAATCACTGCCATGCACTTCTTTCAATACCTTATAAATTTCAGTGAAGCGTTTCTATTTGAATTCCACAACAATTCGTTGCTCATTTAACATTTTTCCAGCGAAACAAAAAATAATAACTCTAATCCGAACGAAGGCTACAACTATACGGGTTTATTCATAGAAGACGGAGACACTGCATTCGAAAGAGAAAGAACCGTGCTAAACAGCTGTTGGTACCTGTCGTTTGGCGCCTGCGTACTTCTTCTGTAGCAGCGTCAACCTCGTTATTTAATTTCCGCACCTTGTATGATAAGAAGACATAAAACTCAGTTTAATGACATAGGTATATGATTCATAAACAGTAATATTTCGAAAACTAATATACATCTCTTATTTCCAAACTGGTATAGAAATTTCTTTTAATAATACTTTGCAATAGATTTAGCTTAAATTGTCCGAAAACATTCTCAGTAGTAGAGTAGTCATCTTCTGGGGGTCATGCCTGGGGATGTATGAATTGGCTCATGAGCTCGAGTCCGGATTTACGCTTAAGATACTCCAAGTTAACTACGGTAAGGGTCAAAATCCTCACGCGGGGAAGAAGAGGAATTCAGAAGAGTGGGATGATAGATCAAGGATCTTCTTTGGTATTCGTTCGGGGCTCAAGTATCTAAGTGGGAAATTTATAAATAATTATTAAGCCCTCTGGACCTACTATATGATGATTTATTTAAGGAAAATACTGAAGTATAAAACTTTATATAATTTCGAAATTTTTTTTTCTTTTCGAATCACTTTTTTTTCTCTTCGAAACAATTTCATTTGATGTTATTTTGTCACAGATCAATTCCATCAAATTAATTTTAATGTCATTAAAAACAAATTAGAAAACCGTTATGTGAAGTTATTAATAACCTAAATAAATATATATCGATTAAAAATAACAAGTTATGATTATTGGTTACGAGTATGCGCTTACAACAGTTAACGAAATTTAAAATGAATGCATCGAAAAGATTAAAGAAAAAGAAAGCGAAAGTATCCAATGAGTCTTTTTCGCAGACATTAAGGTCGAGTGGTGAGGATGAATTTACATTCGGGAGAACTCATTCGGCAGATAAAGAAGAAAAAGATAAAATTCCTGTTTCCTGTTCCAGAAAGAAAATGAAGAGGACATTATGAAGATATTCTTCTCTAATTATTCACAGACGACGCAAAAATGGCGAAGGAGTGAAAAAAAGGTGGAAAGATTTATGGATCGGATTCCACCTGCTGGTGTGAAAGATCTGGAAGTAATTTCTGTCTCCTGATTTGATAAATGGGCCATCGTTTTCGGATGGTTTCGAACGATTGCAACCTTTTTCTTTATTACACCGGGAGCTGATGGTACCAGATGTCACAATTATCAGATATCTATGAAATAAAAGCTGTAAGTAAGTTCTTATTTTTAGAAAGCATTTGTTATAGTTTCCTGAAGTAAAACTGTGTAATAATTCTAGATTTACAAAATAATTTTTCAAACAAACTTTTCCAAAGTTTCTGATGGGAAATGCAGAATGAAAATCGAATTCATCATGGAATATTATTTATTAAAAGTTTCAATGGTTTTTTTAAACAAGAATTTGAATTGAATATCGCATATACATAGTATATATTTGTTTTCAATGGGATCTTTTTATAAATATATTAATTGTCAAAGAAAGACAGAGATGATTCTTTTATTTAAAAATGTACCCTGCATTTACAAATGTGTTTTATCTGAAACGTTACTAATTGAGTACCACAATTTTGAGAAGTACATAATTTTTCTTATAAAGGTAATCTCTCTAGTTTTTGAGAAAAAAATTATTAAATTATGGAACTGATTTTTCACACGAAAAAAATACTGTAAGACGAATTTGATTGATTTATTGAATGATGAGTTTTCAGTGTAATTCTAGAATGGAACATCGTGTTATCTTAGTTTGTTCAAAAATATACTCCCTAAAAGCCTTAATTGCACACACACGCACAATTTAAGAAATAATTTTAAATATGGCTGTAATATTTGGAGCCTGTTGGCGGGAAACATTATGGCGGCCCTTCCTCTCTTTGTCGAGGAAGGGTTGTCAATCTAATGTACTCGTAGGAGTGGAAACGAGCTTAAATACAGACTGTAAAATGTAAATATATTGTTAAAGACTGTGGGTCGTTATTGAGAATACCAAGAAAATGCCATTGCAATAGCTCAACATGATTTGAAATTATATGTACTAAAAAGTTTAATAAAATGCTTAATTTTCTGAATTCTATTTGGTTTTATTTAGCAACATCTGTATTAATTTTTAAGTGCTCCTGAATATTATTTCTATTCTCTCTCTCTCTCTCTCTCTCTTGTAGATCAAGATAAATTGTTGAAGCATTACCAATCAGTCTAAGTGTTTGATCTTTAAACTTTAATGCCACCCAATCATTATTTAATACGAGGGACACAGTTCAAATATTCAATAATTCTCATTTGAAAGTTAGAGTAACCGATATTTATATTCAATAGATGAAACAATCAAATTTAAGTCCAAACTTTTTATTCCTATCAAATTATTCAGATACTATATTTTTTCTCCCTCTCGCCTGCAATCCAGCTTGGAAGAACAATGAAATCAATCTCTTACCCTCTTATTCTGATCCGAGTTGACATAATTCCAGAAATATGTGCTTGAGTGGTTAGGCAGTGTCCATTTCTACTAGATCAGAATTGTCCAGCCCTAAAGACTTTGCGAACCACTTTGAAAATGCATTTTATTCCGGCCGGCCTTTACCTGTGTGCATGCGTGTGATAAATTCGATTTATTCTATACCTTTTAATTTTGCCTCTTTTAAACCCGATTCATGTTCTCACCTTAAAAATTATTATTACTTGTCACGAAAAATGACTAATCTTTTCGAAACCTATCAGAGAAATGAAAGACAATCTGATAATAAATAAGGGTATTTTATTTATATTGAATCAAAAGTAACACATCAATCAATAACTCCCGAGACTAACCCAGAGATGGCGCTCGTAGTAAACCAGTAACCAGGTCTTTCTAGAGTACTAACCTTTGCTTGAAACGTGTCAAAATTTTAAGTCGATCGGACCAGAAACAGCTGAGTTATCGAGGTTGGAGTAAAGTCGTTTTGTAGTTTGTTTAAATAATGGAAAAAACCGAGTTTCGTGTTCTGATAAAACATTGTTTTTTAATGGGTAAAAACACCGTGCAAGCGAAACAATGGATTGAAAAATGTTACCCGGACTCTTGTCCATCAAAAGCAACGATTTGTCGGTGGTTTGCCGAGTTTAAACGTGGTCGTACCGACACAAATGACGCGGAACGCTCGGGTAGACCTGTGGAAGCCGTTACACCGGAAAATGTGAGTGAAGTGACAAAAATTATAATGAAAGATCGTAAAGTGAAGCTC
>BMAW01027278.1:158416-419853 GCA_019974015.1 Nephila pilipes | reverse complement strand
ATATTAGTATTGATATTGATAGTATTTGTTATTGTGTTATTGTTATTATTATTGTGTGTTATTATTGTTATTGTTGTGTTGATATTGATTCTATCTCTTTCCTCCTAGAATGACTCTCGGCTTACAAACCAGGAAAGAAGATAAAATTGGTTGAAGTTATGGTCGGGGGTTCTCTCGTTAAGATCCGCTCGATTCAGTTGGCGCTGGAATGATAATTGAGAATATCTGAAGTGATAAAGGTGTTAAAGTGTGTTTTTCTTTCTTTTTATGGAAGTGTAAGGATCGTCTTTATCTCCTGATTTTAAGGTTTTAAAGACATGATGTGAGTTTTCATAACTTAAAGATCAGACTTGTTATGCTATGACAAGATTTGAATACTGGAGGAGTGAGGAGAGGCATGATTGATATTTACGTACGTTGACTGATTGCGCATGAAACGTTCTCTCCCGATCCCGGTCAGGAAGGCGATAAAAACAAAGGGACTACAGATAATCCACACACACACACACATATATATATATATATATATATATATATCCTATCTTATAGCTTTGGTTTTTTTAAAAATTGCATATTGGCGAAACTAGAGGAAATATTTTATAATCGAAAAGATTCCCGAATTCACTAACTAAATAAATAATTTGAATTGAAAGATGACATAGTTTTATTTTACTATAGCGTTTCAATGGCTCACATCATGGATGTTATATTGTCAATCTCTTTTACGTAACTCTTTCAAGTTATATTTATCGTATATCCCAGCAGCGTTATATTTCGACTGAACACATAGATTTATCTTAACTGTTACGTTTACTCTTTTAACAAATTCTATATTTACATACAAGAATGCGTAAAATGCACTTTCAACATTGCGTAAAACGTTTCTAATGTATCCCATGCAACCTCTTCAAGGAGCAACTATCTCGAGTTTTACAAATTTCTACAAACAGTTTTCCGCCGCCGAGAGATGAAGCGATATTCCCAAAACTTACCCTCACTTGATACGTCCAACCACGCAAAGTCATCCCAACTGTGTAACTTTTCGCTTTCCAACGCGTACACAGAGAGACGCAACGATTCATATTAAACCCAGAAAAGTTTCGAAACACGGTGAAAAGTTGAGATGAAGTTCCTTTCACGGAATGATTACTGTTTTCGCTGATGAATGAGTCTCACAGGTAAGCAATTTTGAGAATCCACGACTTCTACAAAATTAATTCTAAGGACATTGAAAGTTCTTTCACTTTTTATATTTATCATATCAAAGAAGACTAAGGAATGCAAATGTAGGACGCACGTTCCACTGAAACGAATAGTGTGACATGCAGTATCCTAGTGGTCATGATCGCAAACTCCCGACTGGTTTTGCTTCATTCGAGTGGTGAGTTCGAGTTCTGATGCCATAAGTAACCGGCGTGTAGCGGAAATGATGTACGTAAAATTTGTTGTGATTCATTATGTTCATATTGAGATGGTGTGGTACTTCTAAGAGTGAGTGTCAACTCAGGTGCCAAACTCGACACTTGACCGAGGTGTAAATTATGAGGTCCGTCGCCCAACGAGCTCGTGTTCCTTGTATAAATGCGACATTAATATGCAATAAATCAAAATTTATTAACCTGAAAAGGAAACAGTAGTTCCACTATTTTAGTTTATTCAGACTATTTGATATTCCTTTGACATTTAATTTTAAAAAATAACGGGACTCATTTTAGTAACTTTAAAGATATATTTCTTTTTCTAGTTTTAAATAAAAAGAATATTGTCTAGTTGATATTATCCTTATTTTAATATGACTTCTTAAAAATTAATATATTTATGGTTTATATAAAGATTTTAATGAATTTCGAGTCATTGGTGATTCTTTTTTTCGTATACACATACATCACCATTATTCATATAATTATACATTTCATAATACTAACACAAAACATAAACAGGGCGCAGAATACAGATATATGCTTCTGGGTCTCCACCTGGTGGAAGAAAGCAAAAATATTTTAAAGAGGAAAATTGAGAATAAAGTATTCCTACATTTTGCTCCTGGTCGTTAAACATATTATTATTTTATTAAATCTTAATTCGAATTTATACTTCTAATTTATTACAAAATTAGTGCTATTTTCGCAAATGCATTATCACAATACTGATTAAAATTGCATTTAGTGAATTACATAGGAATACGTTACATTCATAAGTTAATTTTTTTCCCTATATTTTCCTCAAAGTTTTGCCTTCATCGTCTATATCTCCGGTAACATAGATTTAGATAAGTCTAATTTTGTATCAAACGTATTTTTTTTGCTCCTGCCGTTAACTGTTAGAAAAGTATGAACGTCACTACATTTATTCAGGTTGTCTCTACATATATCAAATGATTCAAAATTCAACAAATATTTTGCACTAAGAATTATTTAAAAGTATCAATATAAAGTATGGTATTTAAATTCAATTTCGAAATATATTAGAAGAGAGAGAATTTCAAAAGCTCTTCTTAAAAATGTTTGAAAAATAAATTTATATGTATGTGTCTGCAGCAGGGGCGTAGCCAGAATATTTTTATGAAGAAAGGGTTCTCACACTTTGACTTGTACCTCAAAATTAATTTCATCTTTCATTTTCAAGGTGAGAAGAATATTTCTTGGAGTTCAGACTTTAAAATATTATTTTTTTCTGAAATGTAAAAAGTTTCAGTTTTTAAATTTCAGTGTACAGCATTCCTTTACAAACTCTATATTCTCTTCTCCCACAGGTACGTCACTGGTCTGAAGTATAACTAAAAGAAAACTTAATGATTTACCACAGCTTCTGGTGTAATGATATCGAATTCCCGGAATAAAATTATGGAATTCTCAAAAAAATACAGGAAACGTTTTGCACAGTTCGATACATACACGTATTGCTTTGGTTATTTTGGTTGGCAAGCATTATTGCATAGAATGCCATAAATCGGAACTTGCGTTTATCAGTCTAGTTCCTTTTATTTGGTTGTATATAATGATAAGGAGAATTTTGAATTTGTCATCTATCCTCCTGATAAAATTAGATGCCCTAGACAAAAAAATTAATAATATATATATATATGCCACAGTATGCATTAGTAGGGGTATGTAGAGGGTGTGTGACTCAAGAGTTATTGTGATTACGTTTTTTTACGTATTCACGTTGAAACGAAATTTATTGTATTTACCATATAATGTCATATTAAAATTTTTTAATTACATTGAAAAACGTGACTTTTAATTGTATGTGTCTTTCCTGCACAGTGAAAACCGATCCAACACGAAACAATAGTTCAGTTACTTAGTTTTTAAACTATTTCTTTTTCATTTTTACTTATTTATATTTTTAACTTATTGGAATAAGTTGAACACAAAAAAAGTACCTAGAATTTCTGACTGCAAACATACATTTCTTTACTCTAATACATATTTCCTTTTCCATAAAACTCCTTTGTGTGCTCTGCCACAGAAAGACTCATTTTTCTTTCTTGTAGCGAGCCGAGGCAAGGCCCATTCGTAGCAATAGAAATATGTATCTTGCTTTTTTTGCTTATGATTGGGTAGAAGTCCTTCAGGAAAAATTGAATTGGCTGTTTGACCTTTGGGTTTTTAAAATTGCTTTCCATGATGAAAGTAAATCTGAGGAATATAAACTCAACTGTATACTTTGTTTATTTATTTTTCATCTTTTCCTCTCGAACCTTAAGCTTATTGAGTCACTGAATAAAAGAAATTCTGTAAAAGTACGAGGACAGTTTATATATAGATAGTGCATAATGTATCATGGAAAATGGGGCGCAGTTCAAATGCCTCAATATTTATTTATCACATTTCCTCATTCTGATAATTATATTGAGAAAAAGTTAACACTTTAGCTTTGTGCATATTTTGTACTACGTACTATTCAATAAATAAAATGCAACAAATATTTTATAAAAAAAAATGCAAATTACTAAAAAAGGATAAAAACACTCTATGTATGTAATTTGAATATATTTTTTAAACATAAATATTTCGTATCAGTCAATAAACAATTGTTTTTACGAAAATAACCCAAAATATTGGTTCTTTTGTTAATACACTAATTAAAAAGTTTTTCCCTCGTTATTTTGCTAATAATTGGTACGTAATTATTTTTAAAAAACTATGAAAAGAGACTTTTGCACCCAAGCTCTATCTCTGAAATTACATATTTTGTATTTGTTAGTTAACTATTTAATAGACATATCTTTAAAAAAAATTTAATATTACACTAGGTAAATTAAAAAGAAATTAAAACGCTGCAATATTTCCTTTACATCCTACTCATCTACATTTCGTCGTCCCGTTTTATCAATTAGATTTACAACTTGGCACACTAGAGACTCTTCTTGTAGATAATTCTTGGATACTATTGGTGTTACGTGTGTATGAATCAAGGATAATTTGTATTTGTCCTTCACTATACAGCATCTCAGTTTTTTGATATCCTGTCTCTGACGCCAAAACCCACTTAATTCTTTCTTTTGTTTTTATTTAAAAGTAAAATGAATGTTCAGGACATTTAGACGATTTTAAGCTTATATAATGTTTATCATGATTAATTCACTCTTCAATCTTATGCTGAGTAATTCACTCTTATGATGACTAATTTCTGAAAAAAGTGAAATTTCGAGGGAAACTTTTAAAGGATGTACAAAAATGGCCACTAAAAGAATATCTAGGACTATTACTACAAAAGTCTTCGAACTGTAACGGTAGATTATTCTCGTTGAAAACGTTAATTAGAATAAGTTTTATTGGGTCTTAACCAAATTTCTCAAGAACTTTGGTCAAAGGCCAAATTATTTCAGAGAGAAGGATGGCAATGTTCTTGCCTTAGAATTTAAGGACTATCATTCGCTAATAATTGTTAAATTTCGAAGAATTTTCTGATTTTAAACTTAACTGATAGAATTAATGGTACCTAAAGATGTACCAGCGAAAGCTGTCTTACCAACTCAAGCTCCTTTTGTTACCTCGTCTACCTCTGTTACGACTTCTATTGATGTTCCTCTCACAACATGATTAAAATATACAGTTACAGGGAGACAAACGAAACCTGTAAAGACTGAAACTCAAGTACATATCTTTAGTTTTTGAAAATAGATAGACTCAAAATAGATTTGGGGAGGGGGGGAGCAAATAGGTTCCTCGCGACAAACAGAGAATTTGTATTTTTCCTTCGTAGTGAACCATTCAGTGTTTTGACGTACTTTTCATGCAAACCGACGCTATATCGGGCCATACCTTTTTATACATTCGGCTCATTCATTTATCATTTAATTTTTGATGAAGTCGATATTTTGCATGACATTCATGATATTATATTAATATGACCAATTATTGTACACACTTGTATCATTCCTTTTTGTTCTATGCTAGACTTTTGGATATGGGTTCACTTAATAGATTAACTTATTGTTGCGCAGAAAATTTTATTTTGTTATTTCCCCTGCAAATCGACAATTTTGACCTGGTAGATAGTTTTCTAGTCAAGGAGACAAAACGCAAAAAAATGCTTAATATATAGAAATGACCTTGGTGACAAACTTGGTCGTCATGTCCTTGGTCTTTGGTCGTACACGGATTTCATTTGTATTCAGGTATTACTCACAATAATGTGTCTTTTACTTTTGAAAGTATGGAGTTTTGAAATGGAGTGTATCATTTTGAGTAACCCTGTATTTGAATCTATCTTTACAATATAAATTAAAATATATTAGTTTTATAGATAACATAAAATATGTTTTTAGTACTTCTATATAACATCTATATTGTATTTACCATTGTCATGTGTTAAGCAATAGGTGCATTGTGATTTGCAAATTATTTTTTTCATTAATATTAAATTGATGATTCATTAATGAAAGTATATTGATCTGTCTTGAAAATGTTATAAATTACATAAGTCAGGATAAAATAGCTTGTAATAGTAGCTTGAAATTTCAAAGGGTTTAAAGATTAATGGCTTATTTTCAAGTTTAAAATTCTACGATTTGTTTCTCAAAAGTAGGCAGTGGATGAAATATAGACATAGAAATATGTTCAAAATTGAAAAAAAAAAAAAATATTAGCAAAGTATTTTCTTATTACTACTTCTTAATAATAAATTCTGTTTTGGGAAAAAAATGAAAAAAATATGCTCATTAATTTCTTTACTTTTGAATAATTACGATTTTTTTTTAAAACTGATTCATTTTAAAACTCAACGATAGAAAGTGAGTGAAATATAGACATAAAAATGTTTAAAATTGTAAAAACTAGCAAAATATTTTTTATTAATTCTTCTAAATAATTAAATTCCGCTTTGGAAAGAAAGTAGTAAAAAATTACGCTCATTAATTTCTTTATATTCGAATCGTGCGAAAAAAATATTTCAAAACTGATGCATTTAAATTCAAAAAAGTAGAAATTTAAATAAGAATATTTCAACACTTAACACGAATAATAGACAGGAGCTCTTAGTTATTTTTTTCTCCAAATTTTCTACGGCACTACATTCGGATTTCTACTATTCATTAAATAAAATAATGCGAGAGAGAAACCCAGTAATGTTTGTTATGTTGAATTAATGAAGATGAAAAACAATAGGAATGAAGATATTTAGTGGAGTTTTTGTGTGTGTGTGCATTTTTCACTTGCTGTTTTCCGCTCGAGTCACTCATTGTAAGGGGAAAAAAGTAGAGGGAAAATTTTCCTTTCCGGAGGGATGAATCCGTGGATTCAATAAAGCGGGGAGTTATTCATTTATTATTTTGTTTCAAGACCAGAGCCTTTGAACTAAGGCCTTGTTTTTTGTCCGGGCTTTGACAATGGAATAACTATTGCTGGCCTCTTATTTGTTTTATCACAGCAATGAGTTTTAAAAAAGACACGAACTATTGCAAACAAGATCCCCACCTTTTTTTTTTTTTCCTTCGAAAGGAAAAAAAAAGTAATTTTAGTGTATTTACGTATGCCGACGGTAGAGGGCGCTGTTTCCCTCTCTGAAATTTTACACGAATGCTGCTTCAATGTGGTAATCCGACACCTTGCACTGCGTATCAGCTTGCCATAAATATTTTCATCCACATTTTTCATTCACTTCCTCATAATACCTCATAAACAAAAGCCTTTAAATTTTGTAATACACTTGATTTGGATGACAGTAAAATATTCAAATATAAGAGTATAAATATTTTTTTTTTTTTTTTTTTGGAAAATAGGAAATAATAATAATAACGTGTTAAAAATTTTTTAAGAAGCATCAAACAATTTTTAATGGCAAAAGAGCAAAAAAAAAAAAGGAAACTAAAATTTTTTAAAAAATACTTTCTTCTAAGTAAGATATTAAAGGAAAAAAGGACTGAGAAAATTTCAGTTTATCCACTCCATAAATTAAAAAAAAAAAAAAATGAGATTTTTCAATCCTTTTCGAAATATTAGTGAAGAAACTTAGGTATGTACCTCTCACACTGTTTGAATATCTAACTTATGATTGCGCACAACAGTTCAGTTTTTAGCGAAACATATCCAGATGGATTGAGTTGTCAAGGTAGCTTAGTGGTCATGGTCGCGGACTCGCAGCCGACGGTTTTCGTCAAGTCGTGGGTTCGAGCCTTGATGCCACAAAAGACCCGCCTTGTAGCCGGGGCTGATGTATGTAAAATCTGTAGAGACTCACTAAGTCCTACTTTAACATAGTGTGGAATTTAGGAATAGGAATTGCCAGTTAAGGCGGTTTTCTCATCTATTGACCGAGGTTCAAAATTTCGAGGTCCACCGCCAACAGCCCTCGTGTTGCTTCTAGTACGACGTTAATAGAACTAATCAATCAATGCGGATGGATTGAAAAAAAACTTCATTTTTTAAAATTATCACGATAATAGACTGTCATTTTCATTATAGTTCAGTTAATTTCCTTACAGTTGAAAAAAATTTATTTCTTACATTTAGTATTTTACTCTGTTGCCACATAACACTCACACACACGCAATGTTGCTTCACACGCCCCCATATATATATATATATATATATATATCTATATATATATATATATATATATATATATATATATATATTTGGGGCTGAAGAATATTCAATACAACAGGCCTTCTAACTCTCATCAATCCCCTCAAGATTAAAAATATGTAATTAAATTTATAAGAGTCTACATTCCCCTGTTTATACACACACACACACACACACACATATATATATATACACACACACATAATTTTGTTTATAGTAATGCTTGTTTTATTATTATTATTATTATTTATTTATTTGCAATTTTATAAGCGATTTATGAGGTTATACAATTATTACTTTCAGCTGCTGGTCGCGCATTGTCTACAAAAATTTCTACACACTTTCTCATGTCGTGTTATTGGTATTTTTTAAATTTTATTTTTTGCAAGCGTATTTTTTTAAATTAGTTTTCCTTTAAATCTTTCGTTTAATTAATATGTTCTTCAGATTTTATTTGTTTTATAGTTTTTCAATAATTTATTTACGTACATTTTGGATGTTTGCAGTTTAATTCAATTTGATTTTCATATTTGTATTGTGTTTAATTTCTTCTTTTTTTGTGTGATTGATTTTCTGAAATTTGTTGATTTTTAGTTTGTTATCTTATATTATTGTAATGTAATTATCTGAATTGTGAATGATCAGTAACATCGTTGTAAACACACATTATTTAATTCCAATTTATGAAAAGGATTAATTTAATTTTTTTCGTTATTCTAATATCTTACTTTTCTTTCACTAGGCGTGCCATTCAGCTCTTCAATGGAACTTTAATTTTGTTTCTGAAATTCAATTTTAGCTTATTAATCATAATTTTTATATGATTTATATGAATTTTACTCAATTTTTTAATGATTTCTTTAACTATGTAGTTTATTAGATATTAAATATTAATGTAGTGTTTTTATGATTCATATTATTAATTTGTTTATGAAGTGATATTTTGTGAATTATAATAATATTGATGTTTTGTCCATATATATATATATATATATATATATATATATATATAACACAAACAGTATATTTCACAGACATCATACACTTTAAGAGTATTCAAATCTATATCAAGGCAGCTCAGGTAATGGAAATTAAATATTTAGCAATAAAAACCTAAAATCTAATAAAAGTTTACTTGAATGGTCAGTCAATTTAAACTAAATAGTCGATCTTTAAGACCTTAAAACCCGAAATTTCTTAGCAGACTGTGAAAACTAAACAATTTAAAACAAAGCAAAGCGATAGAAAAGAAATATTTAGGAAAGTAGAAATAATGTAATTAATATTGTTCCAGGTTTTGAAATTGAATAATTTGTGTTTTTACTGGCAATTACTAGTGAAACCGTCATATTTCAGAGAATTGCATTAAGAAATTCTACCAGGGAAGAAAAGAAACAAAGTAAACATATTAAAAGTATTCAATTACGCTACTAAATACCAAATTACACCTATCTCATTAACTTAAATTTTTTAACAGCAATTAAAATATTAACTAAATAACTACAATAATTAAATAACAAAAAATAAACACAAAGATATATAAACCCAGCTGAAACATAATGCAATATTAAGTACTTTCGAACTATACGCTATCCTAAATATAAAATGGTGAAACATTTTTAAAAAGAGAAATCACCAGCAGAAATAAATGATTAATTTGATCCAACAAAAATCTTTAACAAATTGTAACAAAATGAAACAAACATTATTATTAAAAACTTTTACATAGAAAGCGCTATAAAATTTCAAACTATTACGTGAGTGATATTTTTATTCCGTGAATAAATTTACTACCAAACTAAAAAGTAGTTGATTGATTTAAATAAAACCACGCAAACAAATTGACTGATTTAAAGAATTCAAAAAATTATTTATAAATTAATTTAAGTTAATTAAAATTAGTTTACTAATAAAATTTGAAACAATATTTAACATATTTTTTTAAAAAACGATAAATTAACTTATAAATATCTTCTTGAAAAAAAAAATAAGTTAGCCACATTTCTTTGAATATAAATTTAAAGGTAACAATAATTTCAAATTACTTAGAGATATCGAAGATCCTATAGTTTTTCAAGTGAATTTCAATACAGGTATCATACAAGAATAATCGGTTTATTTTTCCAATTTAAATCTGATTAAAACTCATGCAAATTCTCATGAAGCAGGTTTCTGAAATGTTAATTTAAATGTTTATCAGTTTTGGGTTTATCAGTAATATTTACAACAAGAGAGATAATTATTGTTTCCATATTAATAAAGTGCCACCTTTTGATAGCAATTTAAGATTGAATACTTTTAGAAATATGTTATATAACTTTTTAATAAGAGAAATATCAGATTAAGTAATACGCTTGTTAATTTTCAGAATAAAATGAATAATAGCTATATTACTTGTGCAAAAGCTATGATGGTTTGATCATTAATTACCGATATAATCGCACATTATTCCATATCAAAGTATGGAACAGTATTAATTACATTATTTCCATTTTTCTAAATTTTGCTTTTCTATCACTTTTCGTTTTTTAATTGTCTGATTCTTTAATAATTTGTTTTAAATTATTTGGTCTTAGGATTTTAAATATTAGATTGAATGGCTATTGAAGGAAGCTTTTATTTGATTTGCATAAATATATTTTTGATTTCGTATCTTTTCCTTAAATACTTAGAATAGCTTTAACTTTTTCTCTGTTTTGTGTTGCTTTAGTTTTGGATATTCTTAGAGTGTCTTATATTTGTGAAATGTACAATTTTGTAATTTGTTTACATATACATACAATATTATGGCAGCATTGGCACCTATATTGTGTTCGTCTATAGTAAAATGGAAGAATTCATGATTTTTGTACCCACACAACTACCACTACTACTGTACATTTTATGGACTACTGAATTTTAAAATAAACTAAAATTTTTGTATAAGTGCTTTAATACTACTTTTTCTATTTCAAATGTGGACCTAAATTCCTTTGATTTCGGCATGCATTTATAGTTTTTAGAAAGGATTGATTATTTATTAACGTCGTACGTAGAAAAAATATGAGGACTATTGTTTGGTTGATTTTATTAACATCGCACAAAAAGCAACGTGAGGGCTATTGGCGACGGACTGCTTAATTTTGAACCTTCGTCTGGTGACGACACATGAGTTGGTACCCGACCTCTCCTACTGTTGATAATGTACCTCCTAATTTTAAACTTCGGTCAATCGACGAAAGCGACACTGACTTGTCACCTCTCTCTCCAAACTTAGCCTAGTCTAGTGATCATGGCCACTGACTCTCGTCCGGTATTGCTTTCGTCGAGTCGTGGGCTGATGCCCTTTTAGACACGCTGTGTAACGGAACTAATGCACGTTAAATATAGTCGAGGCTTAAGTCCGGCTATAAACATGATGTGGATGTTTGCGGAGGATGATACCAGCTTAAATGCCACCTTTGTGACTTGATCGAAGCCCAAAATTACGGAGTGCGTCGCCAGTAGCCTTTAAGTTGCTTCTCGGTGCAACGTTTATAAATAATCACTCAATCACATCATTCTCTCTTAAATGCTACACCACATCAACAGAACTTGAATCCTCGATAAACAAAATTTGTATCAGATCAAATACTCGGTGGGTACTTTGTAGTATCAGAATTGGAACTCACGAATAGGTGGAAAGAACAGCGGCTATTAACTACAAACATGTGATCATTCTGCTACAGAGGTCGTAAAATTCACTTAAAAATGGAATGCAAATTTTGGATGTCAGTCGATTTTAGTCATTTCTCATTAGTTGCATCGATAAGTTCAGGAGGAATTCAGATGAACAAAAAGTTTGCATGTGAATACATTTTAGCCTGTAAAATATTTAAAAAGCACTACCAATAATACTGTAATTTCAAAATTCCAGACATATCTATAAGGAAATAGGATTGGCTCAATACAAGAATATTTATTACTAATTGATGGGGAATCTATTATTCGTCTCCTTCAATATGTTTTCCATTGGTGCACTCACATGGACTCAGTCTTATTTTCCTTTCAGCTCATTTTCTGATAATTGATTCAATAGTAATGACGATTTCTTCTTAACAACCTCCAATGACCCAAAACGAGTTCTTTTTTAGGACAGATATATTTTTCCAAAAAGGAAAAGATCACAAGGTGAACAAATCTAAGGAGTATGGAGAATATCCAAGTATTGAAAAATACATTTTTTTTAAAACCAAAAACTACTTCATTATGAGGTCCCTGTGCCAAAAAGCATTATTTTGACTCAGAATGAATTCGTTTCCCTAGGGTTCTGGGCATTTTCCATTTTTGATTAATTTGATCCACTATACATTTCATTGATTTAGACCCTATGTTTTTTTCCCTCCAAATTAAATCTGCTATAAAGGAACAAGTTTCGAGTCCTTGAAGAATATTAGAAGAAAACGCCCCATTTTATGGAAAGAAACTGCGACATGCATTTGACCAGTGGAAAAAAAAATGTAGAAGAATATTTGAGTTTCATTAGAGAATATACTGAAGGAGTAGAACAATAGTAAAGATATATCGCATCGAACGAGTTCCATTACATTATAGACTGACTTCTTGCTTAATGAAAATGATCGCAGCATCCAAAAGATCATGATCGTGAGCTCGCGGCCAGCGTTATTTCCTTAGAGTTGTGAGTTCGAGTCCCAATGCCATGAAAGATCTGCTGTGTAGCGAGTATGGTGCTCATGAAATCTGCAGAAACGCAAAGTCCTCCCACTGGCGAGGAATGGATGTTTGGAAAGGGAAGTGCCAGCTGAGGTGTCGTCCTCATCATTTGACCTCACGTGAATTGACTTTACCTTGTCACTTCTCGTGAGACTCAAAATTATAATGTCTGTCGCCTACAGTTTTCGTGCTTCTTCCAAGTTAGATGTTAATAAGCATTCAATCAGTCAGTTTCATAAACTTAAATAGAAAGAAATTTAGTTTCGTATATCACTTTTATTTATATTCTGTACATAAAGTGGATCTTTACGAAATCATATATATTAGTGCATTGTTCCTCTCCTGTAATGTCTCTTAACTGTGGGTATATTTTCTGTTTTCAGGCTTTTTAGTAGCAGTTCAGTGTAATATCTATTAACGTAGATATCTAGGAAGTAAAAGAAGGAAAAACATTATCGGCATCAGGTGTATAAACATTTCTCGGCAGAGAAGGACTTCTTCATTCTCACTTCCCTCACGAACAGTGGCTCCCGCCAAATGAATTAAATTCAGCAGATGACACAGATCCAAGGGGAAAAAACATTCTTTTTCCTTTACCGCCCTCTCTCGAGAAAGATCAATTATCGTATAATAGGTTGATGTTTCTGGTAAAACATCTGAGGCTTCGAGTTACGAGGAGAGAATAAAAATAATATTTTATCCCGGACAAAGTTGGTGGGGAAAATAAAGGAATGGAGGTCTGAAATGGAAGACAGTCCAGTGTGCAAATATTGGAGGAAAAAAATTTATATCACTCTTCTTATCGATTTTCAAAATAGTTTAACTGTACAGTTCTAAACCAATTTTTTGCCAACCTTTTTGTGCAACATCCCACTCAAATCTTTCTAACATTTTTATATCCCCCAACATATACATAATTTTTATTCAAAAGTTTAAATGTTTAATAAACAAATTTGAATGACAGATTTTAGGAAACAATCACTCGGAAATTATTGAACAAATAATGTAGGTAAATTTTCAAAGTATATCTCGGATATCTTTAATTTAAGCGGAAAATAATTTTAATGAAAGATTTATCTATGTTATTTTAATTATTAGTAATTATGTATTTAAATTTAGGGATATCCTTACTCTTGCTGCTTGCTACAAAGTAATCTCATGCTTGGCTCCAATTCAGTTGATTTGAATCTCAAGTCGTCTCATTTTGTTATATACAGACGATTTATTTTTAGCAGCAAATTATTTATGGCACTAAATCAGCATTCAGCTAAATATATAGATGAAAATGGTAATAATAAATATCTTACACATTTAGTTACGCTTGGAAATTCGATTTTGATTTCCTCACATAACCATGCCATTTCTCCTTTTATATTAGCTCTTCATTTTGTATTTTTCCTGTTCTAATTGGCACTCATATTTGAAATATCAAAAAATTATAAATACAAGATGCATCATCCAGGTTCGAAAATAAATTTCTTTCAAATCAGAAATTTTTTTATGTCAATCTTCCAATAAAGGTTGCAGATGATAGAAATAGCTCATAGATGATGAATAGCGGTGTCAGTCACTCCACATATTTGGACTCAGTGAAACGTTTTATTAAAGATTTTGTTGTAAATACACATCTTACATAATTCAGAAAGGGTAATGAAACTAAACATCTTCGCTTTTGCATCGGCAAGAATTTTATTTGTTCCTTGAAGTTGTTTAATATAATTAGCTTTTAAACCATATTGTCTAAATTCATAAATGCCTTAACAATGACCGTTAACAAACTTTTCATATCAGATTTGTCGCTTAAAAATCAATAAAGGATATCAAATAGTTCCGTAAATCTGTTCTAGCAATTCTGTTTCGAGAGCCATCTTATCTCTGTATGAAGTATAAATCTTACATACAGTTTTCATTTTATTCTTCACAAAATAATTTGAAGTGACATTTGACAATAGCTTTAATAGCTCTGATACACCCTATAACTGAATTTAGTAATTAATTCAGAAATGGTTTTAGCTACCATTTTTTTCTTCTGAATATTACATTGCATTTTTCCGACCTAAACGGGAAAATGGCAGCACTCATCAATAAAAGCTAGGAAATGTACTGGCGCGTGTTGTTTGACAATCGCTTGAGAGAGTCAACGTATTTTTATGAAAATGAAAAAAAAAAAATCGAGTATCGATATCTCATTCAATGTTTTTTTGAAGGGCAATACGCTAACGCAAATTAAAAAAAAGAGTTAGAGGCTGTGTACGTGGACTCTGCACCGTCATTTACCGTAGTGAATGCTTGGGCAGCTGAATTTAAACGGGACTGTACTAACTTCGGAGACGGTGAAAGTTAGGGGCATCCAAAAATGCAACCATTCACAATAGCATCCCTGAAGTACACCAAATGGTGCTAGACGACAGTAGCACTAAAGTGAGAGAGATAGCAGATGGTATGAATATGTCTAAATAATGTGTTTGTCACATATTGAATCAAAATTTATGCACGAGAGAGTTGTCCGCGCGTTAGTTGCAGCGTTTGTTCACTTTAGACCAAAAACGTGTTCGAGTGAACATTTCCAACCCTCTGGCAAATCAGTGTCGGCACAATAAATCGGATTTTTCTCACCGATTAATTACTGTAGATGAAATTTAGATCAGCATTATACACCCGAAACAAAAAAATAATACAGTCAAAAGAGAGGACTGCAAAGGGTGAAGCTTTTCCAAAAAAAGAAGAAATGATTTTTTTCGGCTGGAAAAGGGATGAGGGCTGTTTTTTGTGATAGTCATGGAGTTATCTTAATCGATTATCTCACACAGGAAAATCCATTACAGGAGCATACAAAGCATCATTACTTGACAATTTGAAAGCAGAAATTGCGGAAAAGCGGCCATAGCTACAGAAATAAAACTTTTGTTTCACCAAGACAATACGCCGTCCCACACCTCAGTGGGGGCCAGGTGGAAAATCCACGAATTATAGTTTGAACTTTCTTCTTCCTTACTCACCAGACTTATCTCCAAGCGACATCTTTTTGTTCCCTAATTTAAAAATTGCTCTCGGAGGATAGTTCATTTGTCAAATGAGAAGACCATCATCTTCTTTTGTAATTAATTGTAGAGAAAGATGCCGAGTTCTATTTGGAAGGATTAAAGAAATGAAAACATTGCTCTGAAAAGTGTGTAGACTTACAAGTATACTAAGTAGATACATAAAAATAAATTTAAAGAAAAATTATCTTTTATCTTTTATTTATGATATTTTTTATCGTTGTTAGGTCGGAAACGTTTCAAACTACCCTCGTATTTTATTGCAAGGGCTTTGAAATTTTTTTCAAATAAAAATTGCACGTTTTTGGAAAGTCTCTAAATTTTAAAATTGATGATGAACGGATGAACGTGTTATAACATCAAAAACTTTCATGTAAATTGTAACATATTTCTTTCTGGAAATATTGTCAGAGTTTTGATAAGGTTCTCAAAAATCAGAGGAGACAACCGAACACTTTCGCATAGTGTCAAAGTTTAAAAATAAAATTTCATTCACGCCTTGGCAGACATCCATTCCTCTCTTCTTTAAGCATTATTTTGATTACTATTCAGTGATCATTTTTGTAATAATTTCTGGATGAAAACTCTTTTGTCGAATAAATACAATTATCTATTGCAGCTTTTCGATAATAAAGAAGTCTAAAAATTCAAGGAGTGCTTCAGCTGCCAACAACATAAGCTCCCTATTGTGAGAATAAGAAGGTCAAGATAATCGAATATAAAGTGGGCATTCTGGTGTTCGACACCCCACAGAGTAGGGAAATGAAACTTGGACAACAGCCAATAAAAAAAGGAAATTAAAGTAGTTTGGCTGTACAAATATTTCATACCATATGAATTTATACAGTGCTGTAATACACTTCTGTCCAAGAATGCTTAATAATGTTCTCGTGTTTCTGACATTTCTATGCTTCTGCCGTAAAGAGATGTAGACTCTTTTGGACATTATTTATTAACAGTTATATTTTTCCATACGAAACTAATGTTCATGTATTTTAATAGTATCATATCTATATATCTATTTTCATATCTTTTTAATTATTTCTGATATAAATGTGTTACTTCCGAATTTAAGTTTAATTGTCCTTTCTGTAAATAACGTACTTTTCTTTACTTGGGAGTACCATAACATCTATTTTGATGTTTTAATTTTTAATGAAAAAACTAGTGAGAATTTGTATTGTTTAATTTATTTTCCAGAAAACTAAATTATATATAATTTAACAATATCATTTACATTTTTGTCGATGTACAAATCACTCTTATACAGCATTCTTTCTCATTCCTTTACCTCAATGATCTAAATTTCATAACATTTACCACGGGGTCCTCTATTTCCTTTCGTCAAAAAGTATTTTTCGTCAATGTCATTTATTTTTATAACACTGACAGACAATTTTATTATTTGAATGTAAGTTACGACGAATTAAGTTAAGAAAGCATATTCTTTGGTTGATAAGTATGTTGATCTTCAATTAGATGTTTGAACTTATTGACTATTTAAATAGAATTTAAGGGAGTTGTACTTTAAATATTGAAGGAAATCCGTACTTAAGATAAGAAATAAAACTAGGATATATAACTCCCTAAACTTTAAGAGTCTTTCATTACGTAATTTTAGAACTTAACTTATAATTTCCCCCCAAAAACTCAAAAACATTTTACGAAACGATAATATCGTACTCAATAAATTAGAATTAGAATTAATATAAATTCAAAAAGTTAAAAAAAATATAGATTGTAACTAGTTATGTTTATGAAAGTATTTTTTTAAAAAATAAATAAAAACGAGTAAAAATAAAATTCAAAAAAAAATTATAGTATTTTCTGATTTGAAAAATTAATCTTATTTTATAATTTTTATATTTTAAATTCGTTTTAAAAATTAATTGGGTCACTTACCCTGAAATAAATATGAAAGAATTTATTTAAATTATTTCGAAATTTTAATGGTTCATTAGCTAATTTAATATTTCTAGGTATAAAATTATTTAATATATTCCTATATATATTTTACTTTAACTTACTATAAAAAAGAGCTTTATAAAAAACGGAAAAATAGTTGACTCTCTTGTCAAAAATATTAGTAATAATCCTATTACTTATAATTTTTAAGTTATGATCTGTTTCTTAAGAATTAATATTAGATTTAATCAGATTTAAATAGACAGATAGAATGACGAATTTGGTTTCAATTCTGGTTTGAATTTATTTTGAAAAATTATATGGCCATCTGTATATCTAAGCAAAGTGACTTTATTGTTGTCTATAAACTTATTCTTAAAAATGAAAGTAAATAACGAAATATAAATAGCATAAATGGCAACGAACCAATAAGGGTATTGTACTCGTATAAAGCAAGATGTTATAATGCTAAAACACAATTTTTAAGCCAATGAAGCTTCGTTGTACACGTGAATTGTATCAAAGCTTCGCAGACAAATACGTGAACAGTAGGAGAAAATGTTACTATTTGAGGAAAGACGTGTAATTTGTCTAAAGGTAGTAGGGAAGTCAATAGCCTGGATAACTTCACATTTGAGATGTTAGCATATATGGAGGATCCGGGGTATTACAGAGAGTTAAGAATATATTGGTCGATCGAGAGTGACAACAGAAACCGAAGACAGAGTGATCGTTCTATCAGGGCTCACAGCTTATGATGCAGATTTATTAATGATCCGACATGTAATATAGACACTAGTGACTACGTTGACTATCGGTATGTGACTTAGCGAACAAGGGATAAGGTTGCACACACCGACTTCCCCATTTCGCCGGCATTCCCTCATCATTGCACACATTCCCATTAGTATCTCATGACAGAAATCTTTTGATCTAAGTAGAATTATTTTCAACGATGAGTCCCTCTTCCATTGAGTTCCGATGGCGTGTCCAGATACGTCTAGGACAGCGGTAGGACAGTCATCCGAATAATGTTCGTCACACAGTCCGACAGCTATAAGTTATGTTATAGTGTGCCATTTCATTTGATAGCCGGACCCCTACGGTTGTTATCCATGAAACCCTCACAGCATGGCGGACTGTTGACGATATTCTTTAACCTGTATTGTTGCTCTTCCTTTTGCAGTTCCTGAGCTTACAATTCCAACTGATTATGTCCGACTACACACGACATTCTTTTCTTCACTAGTTTTCGTGCTTCAATATTTCCCAGGGAAGCAAGCAACAGATCTCTCTCCAACAAAGCATGTCATAAAAAAGTTTAAGTGATTTGTTTTAGTCTCGCTACATGTTGTATAAACTCGTACTCAGAAAATTAGCCTCACCATCTCGTATAAAAGTTATTTTCCCGTTAAACTACTGTAATAGTGAAAGGTGCTACTGCCATTGTGAAATACAAACTACTAATGAGAGTGCTACATTAGAGAAAGTGTCTATTCACCCAAATACACACTTCTTACAACAAAAAGAGTCTTTAGATATTCATTCCATTAAAGAAGGAACATTTCAAGTAATTTATGAATATACATTATGGAATTATCGCAATGACATAAAGCTGTGATTCGGTTGAGGAGAAAGATGTGGCAATAACCTTCTTTATCTCGTACAATCCATATGACATATAATTTTAAACAGATACCTATCATGCAATATTGTAACAGTAATTGTCAAAAATATTGGATAATTAAAAATAAAATGGAAAGTTCTTTTATAACATCATTTCGAAAAAATTGAACCAAACCATAAATTCATCAAATTGTTGTAAGCTGGAAGATAATTCCAAATTAAATAAAATTCCATGTTTGTTTCATTGACCTTCAAATTTAAGACCTGAAATATTTAATCCTTAAGGCAATTAAAATTAAAAAATAGTTACTATCGTTGGATTTTTTTTATTTATCGTTCTATAAAACAACTTGAATGTTTATTTGCGAGATGTAATTGAAATATATTTCCAAACTTCTGATGCGAGTGAAACTGAAGTCGTTTGTTTGATGATTTTAATTTCCCCAAACTACAGCAGAATATTTAATCCGAATATTCTCCTTCCTAAACTCTTTAGAATGTATGATGATCCATCCTAAAATTTCGGGGCAAGAATGTGCGTCATTTTTCATTACTCAGCCTCATTCCAGGGTTAACCTCTTTCGGAACGGTCAAGAAATTTCCTGGACAACTATTTGGAGAAGTATGTGAGCGTCGTCATTAAATTTTTGAGAGCTTCTTTTCGAGAGACGCACAGGAATTTTAAGGAGCATTGAATAAGACATTCCATTTCCCGTTTATAATTGTCCTTCTCGTTTGCACGACCTTTTCCGACTTGCGTTCATCTTTCGAAAAAAAAAAAAAAAACTGAAGATTAACAAACAATTAAAATGATAACAGTATGTTGAACATATGAAAAACTGTACTTGTCTTGGAAAAGCGCAGTAGAACAAGATTAAAATAAACGAGTTAATTTAATTTCCTACATTTTTTAATTCATATTTCTATTGAGAGTACAATTTATGCTTAAAATTAAAATTTCATGTTTTCACTTTCAAAACGAATTTTTTTTCAGTAATTTATTCAGTTTTACATATATTAATTAATTAATTTATATCCAGTATTGAGAAATCTCTGATTAAAATTTTTTATTCCATGTGACATTTAAGAATTATAATATTGTGCTATTTTTCATCTAATTTAGCATATATTACACGAGAGCGGTCTGAAAATTTTCCGACCTAACAAAGACGCAAGGCATTTTTTCTTTAAATTTATTTTTATTTTTCTACATTGTTTTCTTGTAAGTCTACTCACTTCTCCCAGCGATGCTCTCTTCTCTTTAAACCAACTAAATAGTATACTCGGCATCCTTCTCTGCAAAATAATTGTATGGAGGGGATGACCTCCTTATTTGATGAAACTCTCTACCCTCCAAGCGCAATTTTCAGATTAGGGAACAAAAACGTTGCTTGGGGCTAGATGTGGTGAGTAAGGAGAGTGGTCACGCAATTCAAACCACAATTCGTGGATTTTCACCGTGGCTGCCTTAAAAGTGTGAGACGGAGCATTGTCTTCGTGAAACAGGATTTTTTTTCTACAAATGTTGCCATTTTTCCACAAATTCTGCCTTCAGCTTGTCAAGTAATGATGCGTAGTATGTTCCTGTAATGAGTTTTCCTGTTTGAAGATAAAAGACAAAAAAAAAAAAAAACCATCAGGGCTATATCAAAAAACAGTCGATATCACTTTATCAGCCGAAAAATCAGTTGTTTGGGAGCCAATTCCCTCTTCGCAGTCTGTTGTTTTGATAGTATTTTTCTTTCGGGGGTATAATGGTGTACCCAGATTTCATCTACAGTAATTTATCAGCGTCATAACTCTGATTTAGTGCGCCTAAACTGATTTTCAGAGCATTGGAATGTTCATTTGAACATGTTTTTGGTTTAACTTGAGTAAACGCTGCACCCAACAGTTTTCCCATGCCTAAATCTTGATTCAATATGTGGCAAACACGTTCTTTGGACATATTCATAACCTATGCTATTTCTCTCACAACAATAATGTAGCACCACTGGTGAGCCTTAGCGATGTTATCCTCAGTGGTTGCAGTTTTTTGGATATCCCGAACGTTCATTGTTTTCCAATTCTGGTACGACCACGTTTAAATTCAGCCGCCCAAACCTTAACTGCGGTAAATGATGGTGTAAAGTCCCCTTACACAGCGTCAATCAATAATAAAAGAAAGCTTAGTAAATAATTAATAATTAATTTTATAAGCATTAAAGAACATTATATACTAATGTTCTCTTTTTATTTTAATGGCATGTTTCTAAAAAGAACAATATAAATAATATTATGAAGATGCAATAGTTTGATTATTCCTGCTTTCGTCCTAAGAAATGATACTGACACTCAACGAAAATGAAGAGATAAGGCTTCTCTTCTAAAAGAGAAACTCACGAAATTCGGGTTTCTCCAAATTTTGATAAAATTATTGGTCCTCCATGTATCTGCACGTATAAAATAATAAAACATACTTTGGATAAAGTGATGCATTTAAAATAAATTTTTTAATTTTTTTTTTTTTTTTTTTTTTAATTTTTCCGCTTTTTTTTTTATCTTTTTTCTTTTTTTCTGTTTTTTTTTAATTTTAAACCAAGAAACCCTTTTCATTATTTTAATAGTTTAATCATTTTTTGAAAACAAACTCGCAATTTTCTGTTTTAGATTTATTTGTTCAACATGGTACATAGATCATTAGTTTTATGAAGCGAGAAACGCATTGAATAAAAAAAATACTCCAAATACTTTTATATTAAACATACAATATGACCTCTTTAACACGTCATTTACTAATATTCGAGTTGTATTTACACATGATTTTACTATGGCTCTATCTATAAGCAATCGCTAGTGATATCAATGTGGTATCATATTTTATTCCTTTAAAACAACTTATATGGTGATAACATATTTTTTTAAGAAAAATAGATCTGTAAAACTTTTAAACTAAAATAAACATTTTTAACTAGAATTTTTTACTTCTCCATTATCGGATCAACATTTTAAATCGATATAAACAAATTTGAAATTTTTTTTTATCATACTTTAATTAACTATTCAGAATATGGATTTGAAACTTTTAACAAATCACGCTTTCAAATTATGTTGTAAATGATTATATCAGTAACTAAATTGTATTTATAATTGTAGTGATTGTAAAAAAAATCTACAATCATTTCTGATGAAGAACTACTTTTCAGAATGAAAATTTTGTATTGATGCCGAAAACCGATTGCATCATTAGCTAAAATGTATTTACCTGTACAATAACTGGGTGAAAAATTCCCGAAAATTATTTCGCATAAAGATACCTTTTGTAGACTGAAAATTCCATGATGATTCCACAAACAATTACATCATCGCTAAAAAAGTCTATAAATTATATTTCATGCAGAACTCTACCTTGATGAATAAAAATTCTACGACGATTCCATAAAAGATTACATTATTAGCTAAATTAAATGTATATGGGCATTGACTAGAAAAAAAAATCAAAATATCATTCCTGATGGAAAATTCTTTTGCAGACGTAAAATTTCATAATGATTTCTCAAACGTTATATCATTAGCCAAAATGCATTTATTTGTACAATAACTTGAAAAAAAAAAGCATAAAAATGATTTTTGATAAAGAATTCCACTCAGAATGAAACTGTCAAGGTTATCCATTACATCCTTAATTAAATTGTTTTTAATAAATATACGATAAGAAAAAAATCAAAATATTATATTTCTCATGGAGAATCCTTTCTCAAAATGAAAAGATACTTCAACTGTGGCCTGCAAATTCGATGAAGTAAACGGTAAACAACAAAAATACTGAGAATGATATTCAGCACTTGGCTTGTCAAATAAATGCGATATCTCCTCTATCGCCAGCTAAAGTAGGACAAAAGAAAGGACCATAACATAGACGTCTGACTCCAAAGGATTGAAAAATGAATACTTGGAAGGTTGCCAATAAAAAGAGTTATGAAAAAAGGGGTTTTATTCTATTTATTTACTTTTTTGTGTTGAGGATGTTTCACTCAAAAGTGGTAAAAAATTAATCCCATGTTATTGTCGCCAATGTCTGATGGAAAACTCGAGAAGAAATATCTGTTTGTGACATTTCTGAGTTTCCATTGATGGCAATGAAGTCGCTCCCGGGAACATTCTACTGCAACAGAGTGTTCAAAGGAAACTAATTTTCACTTCTCTTGAAGAAAAAGTAGGTATACGGTATTTCTTCCTTTCACGTTTTGTCGCCCTTTTTATGTGTGAATTATTTTCTTTTCTTTTTATTATATTGTTATCTTCTCTGTAAGACGATACATTCTGAAATTTTTATTGTGAAATTAAAGATTATTTTTTTCACGCAATGAATACATAAATCTACATTTTAAGATTCATGAGAACGCCATTGAAAAAAGTGTTTTATTTGACATAATTTCTAAGTTCTTTTTTATTATTTGGTCATTTCAATGAATTTTGCATAATTACGACATGTACTTAATTTATTGTATCCGATTACATCTGAAACGGAAATCAAAACATAACAATAAGAAGTATAAAAACTTATTTCAAACAATTAAATGTGTTACCATTAAGCAACAATGAAGGAACATGGAATGAACGACAGTTTTTAATCAAATCGAAAATCAGTTTATTTCGATGAGTTATAAGTGAGGTAGGTGCCTCAGGTACAATGAAGCAAGTTTCTTTTTCTGGAGTATATTCGACCAGCAGTTCTTGGCTGGCACGCGTGTTCATCTACTGTTCAAGACCCTAGTGACCACTTCGGATTTATTGTTCTTCTCCCTTTAGGGAGGGGTTCGTTGGCCTTGGATTGCGTATCCAATTTCGAACTAACTATCTGCGTTTCCACAGATAAATTTGTGCACTATGTTTTTAGTACCAGAAAGGAATTCCCTGCCAGACCAGTAATTTGCACTGTGTTGCACTTTTTACTCCTGTCGTTGTTAATTGTGTGTGTGCTGAGAGCGCAATCTCAGGAAGAAAACATAAACTCCAACAAATTTCCCGCTTTAAGAAAAATTAAGGTTTGCTAGATACGAAATCAACTGAACAAAACATATATGCATAATACATGCATATCAGTAGTAGTTTAATCCAAAATATATTTATCCAAAACATTTTTATCCAGTTGTTCATAAAATACTCTAGGGCCTAGTGGTCACTGTCGCGAATTGGCGGCCAGAATTGTTTCCGTCGTTCCACGGAATTGAGTCCCAAGAAAGACTTGTAGTGTACCGGGGCTGAAGCAAGTTAAATAAGTCGACGTCTAAATGTCTTTTATTAGAGAGCGAAAGTTAAAAAAGAAGGTTAAGGTATCTATCTAAGGGATCTTCCTCGTCACTTGAACGAAGTTCAGTATTACAAGATCCTTTGCCAATGGTCTTTGTGTTCTTCTAAATGCGACGTTAATGTGTCAGTTGAGAAGTTCAAAAATCGTAGACAAATGCAGTCATGACGCCCTTTATCTCAAATAATTGATTGATTGATTGTTTATTAACGTCACATTAAGAAGTTACATGAAGGCTATTGGCGACGGACCTTGTAATTTTGAGCCTCGGCCATATGACGAGGACGACAACTTAGATGGAACGTTCCTCTCTAAACTTCACTCTCCAATGGGAGGAATCTGGACCTCAACAGATTTAATGTGTCCATCCCCGCTACCACTTGGCTATCGTGATCAGTCATCTTTCTCTTAAATGGTTGAATTAGAATTTGATCTGTTTTCCTAACATAGATATTTACAATCTTCAGTGATATACTTTTTTTCTCCATATTTTTATTTCAGGATTAAGTACAGAACAGCTGCTAATTGTTTGATAAAGTAAGAATCTAAAACACATCTTTCTTTAATGTATGATTCGTAGATTTTAACAATCATTGTTCCGAGGGGGGTTAATTATATATTGAAAAAGTTCAGATTGCAATACAATACAATTTTTTCAATAATTAAGTATTAATTTTTCTGATTTCTCAAACATTTACTTGAGGCTTTGTACGAATACATTTAAATAAATAGGCTAATTTTAATATCCAATACGTCACATAAAATCTGAAATAGTTATACACTTTCTGCGTTGCATTAATCCAATAAATGTTACCACTTGCATTTTCTACTCTTTCGTTTATTCTATTCTTCTTATCCCTTATTTGCTTTTATTTAAGGATCCTGTAAGCTTTCAGCCGGATCGATAAATAGCTAGCCTTTATTGCTGAATGCCTCTGATTTTTATGGAACAATCCGTGTCAAGAAACTTTCCTCTAACTATTCAGGCTCCAAGGTTATTGGCCATCTCCTTTGTCAACTTGTTTTGTGGGGTTTTATTCCTACACTCGCAAGTTCGATTCCTTTCGACTCCACTTTTTGTCTTCCATTTCTGATTTGATAACTCATCGCTCTATTTTTCTCGGATGTTTCAGACATTCCATACTAATTTTAAAATACAGAATAATTAATAAAAATATGCACAAGTATATTTTTTGAAAATAAATCCAGAAGTTATAGGTTGAGTGGTGTTTATTACAAACAGTAGATTTCCTTGTATTTATACCGAATTAATTTAAGTCGTTTTACAAGTACAACTTCTTGTTAAAAAGTTGATTAATCAATTCAGATATATAACATTAGATTAAAATTTAAATTGCCATAATAAATATTCTTTTTATCAACGAATTCTTAAAGACAAGCCTTTTAGAATTATTGTTTACTAACATTACACCTCGTAATATTTATCATTGGCTAAATGACGATAACGACACTTTAGTTAACAACCTCTCTCTAGATTTCCATACCTCGTTAACCGTAAGAATAGAAGTCCCAGCATATTTAAAGCGCATTATCCTTGCTACACGGCAGATCTTTAGTGGCATCAGGACTCGAGCACATGACCATACGGATACAATGCCGACCGCGAGCTTGAGACCATGAACACTTGTCTACCGTGGTAAATCTTAGAAGTAATGAAGCTTTATAAATTTACAAGAAATAAAATAATTAAATTTAATCAAATTATTGTAATCATATCGAGAAACACTTTCAAGTTTATTTGGCTGAATGTATCACACAGCCTTTTGGCATCCTTTTATCATAGAATTGATGAAGAGGTACTAAAGGACGTCGCACATGAAAGGAACGCGAGGGCTATTGGCGAAGAATCTCAATAGACAATATGAATCAAGATCAAGTGAAGAAGACGACACCTAAAATAATATCTCTATACCACTGTTATCGGAGAAATGTTTAATGTTTCAGTTTCAAAAATCCCAAGTCAAGATGAAAAATATGTTACTTTTAATTTTTTGGTTTTATAATTATAACCGGAAAAAATGAAATGCGAATTTGTATTTCCTTTTTCTTTTGAAAATATTGATTGCAATTACTTTAAACAGCAATAAGACCAAATTATTATTTTTTCGTAATGTTTTCTTAAATGTAATAATTTAAATACTCATAGCATGCATGCCTTTTTAAAATAATCGTGTAATTAGTGTAAATCGTTACTTTCTTTTAATGAGTGTTTTTAACTGAAATGTTATGACACATAACAGTCCCTCACAATGACTCTGTAAAAAAAGTTTATAATACAGTAAAATATTGTGGTGGAGATCATAAAAAGAGAAAATAAATTACTAGACGATAACAATACGGAGAATACTTATCCGAATATTAACTCAAGAATGTTTGAAAAGAAAAGCACTTACAGCAAACTAGAATTCTATGGAGTCGTTAAGTTAGCATTGTGAGGCTGCATTTGCATTTGGAGACATTCATGTGAATAGGGAAAAAAGATTAGTGTGCAGAACGTTATGGAAGTAATTGTATCTTGATTATACAGAGATAAAGCAGAAATGAAAAGAAGCATAAAATATAAGGAATGGATTCTACTCTTTGACGCAGTAGTTATTTCTGTTCTTACATGTGATTGTCCCCGTTCGCTTTCGGACTGTTTTGACTGAGTTCTCCAATACTTATTTTACAACGTTTTTATGTATTTCACTTGGTGTGTGTCTGGGTGTGTGTGTATCAGTGTGTCATCAAATTTTCGATCGTTAATTTAACCAACTTCCCATCAAGCTAGAGCTCTGAAACTTTGGGAATCGTTCTTACTCGCCTAACAATGCAATATTTAGACATTTGCGACAAGTTTTAACTAATATTTTAATAATTTGTTTTAATAAACTTTACCACCACATAAAAACCTTTTTTTTAAAAAAAAAAAAAAAACGTTGGAATTTATCTCAAATTATTAACTAGCACTGTGTTTCAGTGTGCATGTATGAGTTTGGCACAAACCTTTTCCTCAATTTTCCACCCACTTTCTGATATGTTAGAGTCTTGAAAATTTTCTCACAAATTCCATTGGGAGGACAATACAATAGTTAATTATGAAACTACAAAAAGAAATTTGAAGAAAAAGAACAAACTGAAAAAAAATTGCTAAAACTGTTTTTGAAAATAAAGACCAAAAAAGAAGAAAATACAAATAAAATTATATTTAGAAAACAAAGCATTCTATGTGGCAAAATTGTAAGAAAAGAACTATAAAAAATATATTTGACCAATAAGAAATTAAATAAAATTGAGCTGAAAATGACCGTTAATCATTATCATAAATATAAATATAAAGAATGAAGGTTTTTCAATCCATCTGAAAGATTCAACTAAAGTTCGGAATGTTGCGCACACTCAAATGTCTAACTATCTATCATATGAGCTTCCACTACGTTTTAGATTTCAGACGAAAAATTTCAGCTGCATTGAAAAATTTCCGTTTTTTTAAATTTCTGTTGACAATAAACTAACATTTTCTGTATATTTTTATCTAATTTCTTACTGGCAGAAAAAAACTTTTTTTTAGTTCTCAGCTTGTTAGCAGTAAACGTTTCATGAAACAGACTGTGGTGCGATAGCCTAATTGTCATGGTCACGAACGTGCGTCCGGCGTTCTTTTCGTCCAGTCAGGAGTTCAAGTCCTGATTTTATTACAGACCCGAATTTAGGATGACGGATACACGTTAAACCTTTCAAGGCCCTAAGTCTTCTCGATGACTTAGTGTGGAAGTGCAAGATGCTACCTCAAGTTTCGCTCTCATCACTTGACTGAGATTCAAAATGACGAGGTCCGTCGTCAATAGCCCTCGAGTTGCTTCTAAGTGAGATTGAAATAAGAAAAAAACATTCAACCAATTAATAATGAAACAGGCTTAGAAATAAAAAGCCTGTTTCAAAATTTTGGATTCTTTTATTTTGCTGTTAAATATTTCTAAGTTATTTATTTAAAATGTATTTTTTATACAAATTAAGGAAAGTAAAATTATTGAGAATTGCTTTCTGAGCCTGTCATTATTAAATAACAATTTAAGAACTGTGTTAGGGGCTTTGTAAATCACTAACGAGCACTTACGAAAGCGGGAAATCCTTCCCATTCACAGATAGCGTTTTCCTCATTTGTAACCGTACCTCCCAAACAACTTTAGTACCCTTGCTCGGAGTCGTTAAACAACGCCAGACACTACCCGCAGTAATAACTGTAAAACGCTCGCGGCAAGTTATTATCGTTACATTCGTGTTTTCCAAAGAAAGGGCGCGTAAATGCACAACTGTAGGTTATCTGCAGAGAATGTAAGGGTCTTTAAAACACGAAAATCTAGTTTTATGTTGCAGTGTGAAACACCGGATAGTAGCGAACGATGAAACATTCCGCCGAGTGCGCCGTTTAATGAAGTCTTTGCAGATTATTTGAATGTATATAAGATTTTAGACGGCATCTTAATTTTACTCTATGCATCGTGTCACCATAAAAAATAATTTTTCATACATTTCGAAAGTTTATGCATAACTTCGCATACTTTATGAAATTATTTAAGATGTAAAGAAAACAACGAAATTCATTTTATCGAAACATAGCTACATCTGGTGATATGATAGTTCGAATATTATTAGCTTTATTAGAAAAATTATTTAAGACCCTGTTGAAATTAAAGCACCTCTTTGATCAGATTTGATTCTCTATAAAGTCTTATTTGCTGAAGTCATTTTATCAAAGTCTGACTGAAAGGGTATTCAAATTAATAAAAAAACAGCGATTTCAAAATTTGAACTACATTGAAGAAAATATTATGTGTCCATATACTTATGAAGTTTTTGTTATTTCAAACTTCTTCCATCATAAAGCTTATATATGAAATCAGTGAACGAAAGTCGAGTCATTAAACCTATGTAAATTTACCTGGCTTTTTGCTCACCGTAGATCTAATATGTAATTTCCGCTCTCTGTCTTTATCTCACACTAAACTACAAACATCAATATTAAATGCTTCCCTTCTTATGTACACTATTCTATGCATTGTATTTCATTAAGTTAAATCTGATCACATAAATTTACTTTTCATTTATTGGCATGAATCATGAAACCAAACATCATAAAAACGTTCCCAAAGTATTAGTTGAAGAAAAAATCATATTAGAATCCTCGTCATATATGTACCAACAATTTATATAATGTTTTTGTCAGTTAAAGTGTTTGTCAGTTAAATAATTATGCAACTGCACTTGCGTAATTATTTTCATAAATGAAATGAATTTATATTTTACCTAACCATTAATTAGATACATTCTTAAGACATGGTGGCAGCAGTAGCCTAGTGGTTAAGGCATCGGACTCGCGGCCAGAGGTTTTCATGGATTCGTGGATTTGAGCCTTGTTGCTACTGAAGACCCGCCGTGCAGTCGGACTGATGCACGTAAAATCAGTCAGGTCCCAAAGTCCTCCAATTGGTGGGGAGTGGAAGTCTTGAGGAGGAGGTGACAATTCAGGTGTTGTCCTCATCACTTGACGGATGTTCAAGTCCGCCGCCAATATCCCTCGTGTTACTTCTAGTGCGACGTTAATAAAACTAAACCAAACCTAAAACACGATTCTCTACTTATGTATAAAAAAGTAGTTATTTAGACTTAAATAACTATTTTTTCATACATGAGTGAAGAATGAAGCCAAACAACTTGCATCACGTTCTACTGGAGCCAAACAACTTTGCTTTGTGAAAATAAAAGGAAATTAAATTTTTGGAACATATTTAATTTTCTTATCGTTTTATTTTAACATCATATTAAATACATTAGAGTATTTTTAAGATGAATTTATAAAAAGAAGCATCGTGTATGTGTCACTCCTTAAGGGATACCGGGACATGCGATGAACAGCAGAACTCCATATTTAAGACACCTTGTTTTGTGACATGAATCTAGATAATTAGTAGAGCTTAGATTTTTTTAATGTATATAATAATGATATTTTAATCAATCTACATAATTATTAAAGAACATTTTTAGTCAAAAAAAATTATCCTCTCAGTTGAATATGGACATAATTTCAGACATATTTGTATTCTGTCACCAGTGAAAAAAAATATATTATACTACATGATTCCTAAATTTGTATGCTTCTATAAAGGATACCAATGTACATAAAGAACTAAAATCATATTTTCTCCTAAAATGTTAAGTATTCAAGTTTTAAAAGAAATCATTTCATGAAAAATAGAAAGAAAATAAAATTTCAAAAATTACTATGTCGGAATATGGTAATGTGCAATAATTTCATTGAAAAAGTTGGCTCGCTGTTTGTAGTGCATTGATTTTTATATAAACCTTAAAATATTCTGTATATTTAAGGAATTTCTTAAACATGGACTATACACGAATTATTATATTTTGGATATAACTCGCAATTTTAGTTAATTAGTCTATGCTTGAAATTAAGCTGATATTTAAATCTTATGATTAACTTTAAGATGACAGAATGGACGGGTAATAGAATACCATCTCATCAATTTTAAATGGTACTTAAACATAAATATCTCTAAAAATTCATGTCCATATTTAACTAAGAAGAAAAAACCCTGTTTGATTTAAAATAAAATTGTATACATTAAAATGACTTAAAAATATTTTTAAGCACATAAAAAAAATCGAAGCGCTACAAATAATTTTAAAACATAAATGCCAGAAAAACAAGGAGTCTCAAATTCTGTATTTTATTTTCCTTTGCATGTCCCTGTATTCTTCAAATGTTATTTTTCACGGTCGGAAGAATCGGGAAATAAGCATCAAATTCCATAGAAGGGGTAAATTATATTTAATAGACAACCGCTTCGACTAGAGACGTTTCTATTTTAATTTATATTTACATCGGAGCTTTTTTTTTCTCCTAAAAGCGAATAAGACTCGCTGATCCCACAATCGCTTTAATGCGCCGAACAACCCTAAGTCATTAAAGCTGTAATTTCACGTGTCTTCCGCCGCGTTGCATCTCATCTCGTCGTCGTGATGATTAACAAGAAATCCGGAAAAGACTTAAGGATTTTCTGAGCATCAGCGAAGAAAGTTTCTTGTGCTAAATCACTCCTCTTTTTCCCGAAGAATGATAATCATGATTGAAAGCGCGGGGTTTATGAATCTGTAACATCAAAAATGTCACAGAAATTCGATGTCTCTTATTTTTGTAGCTGTATTAAACACAAACACGTAAAATATGAGTTTCATCTTTCTCTAAAGATTAATTTTCACATTAGCCTGAAACCTAAAAGTATGGATTTTCATATTTCTTGATTAAAAAGAAATGAGTAACACAGGAAAAAGTTAAAATAGTTTTTACGAAGTATTGGTTTCTTACAATGAAGAAATATTTCCTGGTAAATGATGTAGTAGTAAAAAAATGTCTTAAGTTTGGAAACTTTTCAGGTATTAGAGCTCGAATATTTCATAGAAATAAAATAATGTAAGTATTTTTACCACACATGGATAGTTCTGATATAGAAGAAAATCATGATCAATATGGCTGTGGACTAATAGTTATATATTTACAGAGCTACGTTCTCTTAGTTTCATGAATAACTCATTGAGCTCTCATTGCTAAAATATTTTCTTTCATCAATTTATATTAAAGCTGATTCAAAAAACGTTAATCATTAATTCTTTTTCACATAATGGTTTTTGATGATATTGATTTATTCATGAAACAAAACTACCGTTAATTTGTAATAAAATGTTTCTTTTGTTTTCTGAATTAATCGGATGGTAAAATAGATATTTTTTCAGATTTGTTATCAGTAAAACCTGATTAACTCAATTCTAAGGATCTTAATTACTTACTATATCTACCTATTCATTAAACACGTTTATAATTAACCAATCTTTTGAAGACTTCTGCACAAAGTTTATACGAGAATCCTTTTAAAAAAGCGAGCCCTTATGTACGAACTGAGGGATAAATATGAGTGCTGTTATTTAACAAATGCATAAGATAAGTAAATTAAAAAGTAATTTTAAAAATTAAATGTTTCTGATTTCAGTTACCTCTTATTAATTTGGATCTGAAATTATACTCCATTTGAAAAGTGAAGTTATTACTATTCGTATATCTAGATAAGTATGTGTGTACCGATTTCATTTCAATCCATAGTCAGTTACTTCGATTCCTTTGATTAGGAGACCATTAGAATACAGATATAAATGAAAATTCTAAACATGCATAAAGTGAAATATAATATGCATAATGTTTCAAAACATGTATCAGGTGTAAGAAAAACCTAAGATATTAATCAATATACATGGCACATAGTTGAGAAACTTCTAGTGAAAAGGAAATCTGTCAATTTCTCTCCTATAATTAATCCTACTCGATCCTTCTTTTATCCAAAGACGCAACATACTCGTCATATATTCAGATGCAGTATTACTGGAAATGATGACAAGAAATCATTTATATTTTAGAACACGGCTTTGATTAAAACTAAGCATTTGATGGAACTTAAAGTATTACTATAATGTCAATATTCTTGAGAAATACTGATTAATATGTAATCATGCAAAACATTCTAAATTTAAACATTTTGGATAAAATATTATACATTATGACATATGTTTTGAAAAATGGGGAGCAGTAAACAAGATTGTATTTATCAAACGTGACCTACTTTGAGAATGGAACAAAAACGAATCGATTCATAGGAGACAAATACATGGAGTACAAAATATGGCAAAAACTTTATTTTATAACTTGTTTAGAAATTGACATTTTGTAATTTATATAATAGCGAGTTTTCCTTCCCCCTTCCTTTTAAAACAGCCTTATACTGCAAATAGTGTAGATAGCATTGGAAAATGAGTTATTAAGTGTTTACCAGAATACAGATTTACAGTTTAGAATTATAAAATCTATTTCACGAATTAAGTGCAAAAACAGAAAATATTTTTCGCAAACTCCGAAATACTAGTAAGAAAAAAAGTGAATCTTTTATCAGATCGGATAATGTTACTAACAACACATAACACAGCAGACATATCTTGGTGAATGAACGATTAATGAACTTTATGAAAAAAGCTCTTGTGAAAATATTATATTTACTGCACACATATAAGGTAAAATTTTTAAAAGTAACTTATATTATAAAAACACTTAAACACAAGTAATACGATGTTTCAATATCAAATTTTAACACATTATTTATTTATCATTTGTGAAAAATATATGCTAAAAATTCAGAAAATATTTATTTTTGCAGTTCAAATTTTTTAAAATGTATTTAGTATTGAAATCTTAAATATTAAATAGGGCACGTTTCCTTTTCTTTTTGAACATAACTAAAATACAGAAATTTAAGACGCTGTTTATTTCCTTAACATTTCATATCGTATCTACCTCTTATCCTTAGCGTGCAAGATATGTTTATGTGACTTTTAAGATAAAACGTGTCTCTCTAGCGAATTTGAATAGGAGTCTGCGATGCCACTTACAATAACGATCTTCAACCCGCTAAGTTAAGTTGTAGTGTAATCAGTTTTTTCCCAGCTATATGCTCTTTAATCTTTTCTTTACAACTTTTTAAACTAAGAAAAATATTTCAGATCATATAAATATTATTTAGCCCACTTACAATTTTTCACAACACATACCTTAGCATGGCAGGAAGGATGCATCAAAGAATTACATGAAGCATTAAATGATGTAATTTAGATCCTAAAATGACGCTTCCCTGTAAAGTTATTCTTATAAAGGAAAAAAGAATTTAGAGATTTCGTCAAATATCAAGGAAAGTTTAAACAGTCATCTATGAAGGTTCTCAGAAATGCAGAAAGCTCCCCGAAAGTTATGAACTTTTCCAGAATTGTCCTTCTGACGTCACACCTGAACGGAACAGCTATAAATACGAAGAGGTGCGACGCCTGAGTGAGTCGCTTAGGAACTGGCTGAGCGAGAAGTGGCTTGAATCTGCCAGGAATAAGTGGATGCTTATTGAGCCAGCCATAGTAAAGGACAATCGCATGCTTCTGAGTCGCGTCTTAACGTAATCTGACTGTATTGCATATTGACGTCACATTTTCTGTCAACAGGAGAGCGATTGACGACAGAAATCATCATTTCTACTCATACCACGTTAAACACTATTCATACCAAGTTAAAATGAGAACTGTAAACGCGAAAAAAAGCAAAAAATTCAACAACATTCAACCTTTCTACGAGAGGAGATCTTACAGATTTCAGAAACTGAACCGACTGAAACAGCGCCATCCGCAAACTTTCATAAATGGCTTCTCAGCAACCGCGACCATTACTTATGGATTGAGAGGAGACTGAAAAAATACGAATTTACAATTTCGGTTAAGGAAAACAAGCTTTATTTATTCCGTTTAAGCTACAACCATATTTATGACGTAATTATTCATATTGAGTTGACATTTGTTCCGCAATGGCAGCGCATCGAACCAGTTAAAGGGATTGATCAATTAATTAAACGTTATTTTAAGCGAATTACATTTATCAACTTTTATTTGCTTAAAGTTGTTTGTTTGTTTTGTTTAATCAGCATTGCACTAGAAGCAATACTAGGGCTATTGGCGTTGGACCTCGTAATTTTGATTCTCGGTCAAGTGATAAGGACGACACCTGAGATGGCACCACCTGTCCTAATTTCCATACTACGCCAACTAGAGAATTTAGGATCTCGACGAAATTCAAAGTCCTTCAACCGTGCTTCACTGGGGTGTTTAGTGGTATCAGAGCGTGAACTCACGACGCGATAAATACAACGCAGGCCAAGAATTTGCGCACATGATCACAACGATACAGCAGCCACAAAAGTGTTTTCTTAAAACAGAGGAACGTAAACATGTAATGTATATATTTAAGGTGACGCAAAAGTGTAATTTTTATCCAAACAAAATAAAAAAAAAAAGATGTGACGTTTCTCTTTTTTTTTCCTCTCGAATTCTATTAATATATAAAGAGATCACCTAATTTATCAAAGCGGTTCGATTTTTAATATTTTGGCTCCTGTGTTGGGGAATCTTGTGCTATTGGAACTTTGACTCCTAGAACTGAACTAGTTTTTAGGTAAGAAAAACTATCAATGCCTCAAACTATTAGCATGACGATGTACCATATAGTTATGCCTTTTTAAATTTTCTGAACATACTTCGATTTAATTTTTTCTTTAATGTTATTTGTATTAGAGCTTTCACTATTTTACCCTTTATTCCTCAACTGTCGCTTTTTTATGAGCTGCATCTCATCTCTTTATTTCCATTTGCTTATAATACTCCTAAATTTATTTATGTATTTAATTTTTTAAAATTAATCTTAAATTTTTTCTAAGTAAATTATAAGTTTACTATAAACGCATGATATATATATATATATATATATATATGTAATAAAGTTTTAAAGATAATCAGTGATTTTAGCCAATGCATGTAAAATTGAAATGATTGAAATGATCTGGAATCTTTATATAAGTTCTTGGGGGATTCATTGAGCATCTAATCGTTGTTTTTTGTGTTTTTTGTGACAGTTTTCATTCTGCTCCTGTTCAAATGAGCTTCGATCGTTTTGGAAGCTTTTCAATTTTTCAAACATACTTTTGCTGTGTATAAGAAACGAAAGTAAAATGGTCCCAATCCTTTTTGCTGAACAAATTATCAATCAAACACGTTACGAACTCTTTTTTTTGAGTGTTCGTTTTCATCAAACAGGTATTGATTCAGCGCGGAAAAAGTATCGTTCCTAATAAAATGAATGTTATACACTATACATGTTTTTATGTTATTTATGGGAAGGAATAAATTTTTTCTTGAATGTATTTACACAATTTGCTTAAAAGTGTACAGATTTGTTATTCATGATGGTAAAGATTACTTGGAAACTTCAGATGCATTCCTCAAATATATTCTATGTAGTTATTTGAGAAGCTTTTTCAAATTTTTCGTCTAGACAGGAATGAATATATGAGGAGATTTTTCGAATTTCTCCTTTCACCATTCTATTTAAAAATATTTTTCTTACTTTTCATTACAGTCAAGCAAACAAATTTGAAAAAGTAACAAAGATATTGTCTGAAATGATTAACAACGACCACCATATTGTAAAACATGTATTCTGGTCCATGAATACATCCTTTTTTTGAATATATCATAAAGAATCTCCGATTAATAATTCAGGCAATTTTTATAATACCATGAAATGTTTTTGATTTAAAAATTTATTTTAAAATTATAGTTGCATCTGCTTTGACAATAAGAATAATAATGAAATTTAAATTCAAGTATTGTATTTCATATATGCAAAAGCAAAATTAAACCTTGAATGTTTAAAAATTAGAATTGAGATATACGATTATTTATTTAAATACAACTTTACCGACGATTAATTAAGTTTTCGAAATTATTTTCTGAACTTTCTTTTAAATGGCCTTTTAAGTTATTAGTGTTTTTTAAATACTTGGATATTTAAAAAAAAATTCATCCTTTTTCAAAATTTTGTACTTTTATAAATGAAAGATACAGAATGATAATTAATTAATTAATGCAAATGGAAAATATAGAAGTTTGTTTTAGAGGTGTTCCATATCACTCCTTTTTAATTACCGTATAATGTCCATTCGATATGTAAATTCCAACCCAATACGTTGTAAAGTGTCAGTGATAATAGAATGAGACAGCAAAAGAAATCTTTTGTTTAAGTTCACATAAATTTGTCGATAATGGTGGAGCATACACTTCATCATTCTCAAAATTCCACAACGGAAGAAATTTCATAGTACCCTATCAGGTGGCTAAAGTGGACAAATGACATACAAAATTCATCCTGTTCACTGCGACCGATTCAAAACCGAAGTACTGCTAAACCGAAAGCTAAAACAGCTTTCGTGAAATAACTTCCCGATAAACACACGAGAGACATTTGTTTTTCACAGTAAAACACGTCCACAGTTTTTCTTTACATTCGTGTATTACTTATCACTTTGTGCCGTGTATTTTTGAAAATATGTAATTTTGAAATCGTAGGATTCATTTTGTATATTCCTGTATATTTATTTTAAATTCATTCAGCTTCTTATTTGTAAAACTATTCTACTCGCTTTTTAAGTCGATTTCAATATCTTTCTAGAATCATATCGAAAATATTCGAATTTTTATCCTTCAGAAACCATTATAATTAAAGTCATTGCTTTATAAAATATAATCAGACTTTTTAGTTGCCGTGTCATGAAGCTGTAATTCAAAAAAAATTGGATTTCTTTTTTATGGTGTATATGTGACGTCTCACGATCCTCGCGCGTGGACCACCGTGAATGAGTCAGCAGTTTTGGATTAACGATCCGGTCAAATATGAAAAATCAGACGCAAAGAAGTGAATTCATCCTTCTACAACAACTATATAAAGGTTAGCTTCAATATTTAATATATTATCAGCTTCTGACGCCAATTACTACTTATTTCAGTTAGCTAGCCAAGTCGTCGGCGATTATTTCGGTGTTAATTTCAATTTAATTTGTTTTTTAATGTTAATAAATTATTGAGGTTTCTTGAAATGTCCATTTGGTGATCTTTTACCTTCTGATATATCTGGAATTAATTAGATGACTAACCTGTCGATCGCACCTTGCATCTTTTTAGATTAAAAAAAGCTAGCGAATATATAAGTAGGGAAGTGTACTATATGTATGCTAGTTTTTATTTGTCTAAATTTGTTTATCATTGCACCTTTTTTTTCTTCATATTTTTGACACGTTCCATAGCCTTCTGAGGCTTGTTCTTTACTTGCATCCTCCAAACTTTTCTTCAGTTTTCCGCAATAATGTTTCTTTTTACTATTTACTAAATTATTCTAATCCATCTGTTTTTCTACTCTGACGTTGTTCAGTCATTACGACAGGTGGCGCTGTTAGTGCTTCATCTAAATGTTATGTAACTAGAGTGAATTATAAGTGAGAAAGAATACCAGATGTAGACCAAATAATTTCTATGTAATGGAAAGGACTAAATACTATTCAAAAACTGGAAAAAGTATATAAAACTCTTTTTCTCTCCCAATCAGACTGAATTATTTCGTTTTGAGTAAATGCGGATTTATTCTATTTTTGAACTTTTATTCCGTAAAAGAACACGGAACAGAAACCAGGAAGTTGTAATATAAAGAAGTAGAACGTTTTTTTCTGCTACATTCTTGTGTTTTTTTTTAGTTCTGTGTGCTACATATTCACTATCTTTGAATTTGTTTGTCATTAGACCATTTATCTTTCATACGTTTGACGTTTTCCGCATAATCCCGTAGCCTTCTGTGGTTTCTACGCTACTTGCAACTCTCCTAAATGTCTCTTCCATCTTTCCACATTAATATTTTAGTTTACTATTTACTATGTTATTCCTATCTTTCTGTCTCCTCTATATCGACGTTTCGTGGGGTTATTTATCTTCCATTCTGCCACAAACACATTAGAACTTGATTGATCTGGTCAGATGTAAGGGATAACTATTCTGGCTAACAATGGTCGCCTGATCACATGTGATCTGCCTTCCTAGTTTAAGTAGGAGGGGTGAAATGATGTATTCACAATTCTTTTGCAGAATGTAGCAAAAAGTTACTGTTAATCAAATCAGTTATTTCTTATTTTCCACCGTAGGTTCCATTCTTAACAATTTACTAATGTCTATTATTTTTAAAAACAATAGTATTGGTACAAAAATTTCTCTCGTGCTTGTGAGTGCCTGCGTGCGAAAATCAGAGTGATTCGGACGATAAGGAAAAATGAGAATTTATTCGCAAATATTCAGGACAAGACGATACACAGGTAGCAAAGCGTGGACAGAAACCACAGTACTTGCGTAGATTAGTGATACAGAGATGTAGGAACATGGACAGCACTTGTAATGACAGTCACAATTAAATCAGCAGCTTTCAGCTAACCAGTTTACTAGTTCGCACAAAAGAAAAACCTCCGCAGTATTTCTCTGATTTTCAAGGAAGATGCCGACAGTTTTCGGCAGATTCAAGCTGCTTTTCCCCAATTTCACTTGGTATGCTACCGGCAGTTCATTGACTGATTCACTCAGCCAATCCCGAGACGGCTCCCGATTAGTCTCTACAGCCTCGAATCAATTCGCAATTTGAAGATGCTCCAGCCAGGTGTGACGTCACAGAGGAAAATTCAGGTAAGGTTCCTAACTTTCTTCCCATTGGAGATATCATCTCGATTTCAACACAGTGAAAAAATGTCTTTTTGCCGCCGAAAGGTTCGCTAAAGTTAAGGGATTCTTGCTTAAGTTAAGGGATTCTTCAAACTGATGAAATCTCCATAAATGTTCTCTTTAACTTCATGGAAGAGCCGTTGCAAGGAAAAATTATCACAGTTTCCCAATAGTTTGGAATCAATTTCCCTGTTTTTAATCACTACTCATCAATTAGTTTGATTCAAATGATAGACAAAATCGCTATCTAGGAGCAATATTACATTTAATGAGCAATGTTAATGTTAAATTTTAGAAAAGTTGATTCGGATTTGAAGAAATACTTTTTTCAGAGAGAACAAAAAACTTTCCGACTTGGTTAAAATGATTTAACTTCCATCATGTTTGAAAAGTGGTACATTTGATTATTCTGTCGAATATTTTCGAATTGTTAATATTAATTACATAACAAATTCTTCTCTTACCGCTTAAGTTCATGGAAGCCTGTTCTTCACATAATTTCTATCGGGACACGATTTACAGAACTAATTTCCAGATTCAGTCTAATAAATAATTTTATCATCTGGAAAAAAATGAAAGACTTTATTTGTGTTTGTGAAAAATAAAACTTCCTTCCTAACATTGTCGTAATCGACTCAAAGTTATATATATATATATATATATATATATATATATATATATATATATATGTGTGTGTGTGTATGTGTATAATGATTCAACTAAAATATGTATTGATCTCGCATAAAACTAATTGAATTTCCTAACTTTACTTATTTTCTAATTCAAAAGTAAAGAGTTCATTTTTATTTCCTGATCCAATTACAATTTATCATTTGATTTATTAGGTCATGCTCTCATAGAATTTCTTTAATCCTTTTCCCATAGTGGTAAATCTATCAGAAATAATCCCTCTAGACTAGTAGGCGACAGGGAATATCCCTCAGAATCCCTTCATCTGGTACCACGTTAATCCGCATGACTTGAAGAAAATCCCAAAATATCTTTACCTATGAAATCGACTGCTCAGAGAAGTTCTCGCTTCTTATGTTCATATGCGCTTTTGCTATTCCAAGCTGTTGTGCTCTTATCCCAATGGCGGAGCTACTACTCCAGTTATATATATTATGTGGTCTCTCTCTCTCTCTCTCTAATAGTATAGTGGAATAAACGACAACGAAATTCGAACTTTGCCTCCTTATTGAATTCAGGAAATATTTTTTCAAAATTCTTAACATAGACACCCCACATATACATACATACATATATATATATATATATATATATATATATATATATATATACTGAAAATTTATGAAAGAATAATTTAAAATATTTAAAAAGACAAAAATCCAGAAAGAAATGTAACAATGAAAGAAAAATAAATGAAAATATGGAACCCAGCAAGTCAAAAAGCAATATCGGGCTGAGGACCGATTAAGCGGGGTTAAACTAGTTTAATGGTACCAACCTTCCCCCTTTGCGACTTGGTAGGCTGAATTAGGAAATCCAAATTGCAAAAGAGTTCATGATTAAAAGATGCAAACAAATTCAGCGATAAAATCTACAAAAATAAAATCTATAATTCCTGGTAGGCTGAATTGGGAAATCCAAATTACAAAAGAGTTCAATGATTAAAAAATGCAAAAAATTTCAACGATAAAATTTACAAAATAAAAACTATCATTCTAAAAATTATCAACAGATCAAAATATAAAAATTACTTACGAAATTCAAAGAAATGAAGATTCAAATATGTGAGTAGTAAGACGGAATTTTCTTTAAGCTTCAAGATGTATATCACATACTCAAAATGAAAAAATAATATAACACATCATCACCATATAAATTGAAAAAAGATTTAAATCATTGTTTGATTGGTAATAAAATGTAAAAGGATGCAAACAATTGGTTGGTAATAAGTTGTATGGTAAAGGAGTATAACGGCCCAGAGAGTGAGTAAAAATGTAAGCTGTGTAAATGTAAATAAATAGATTCTTCACGGCTAGACCACTAACAAGCCGACTTTGTGGACCTATTGTTGTGTGGTGGATTTGAAATTGGATCACGATTCGCAAAGATGTTTAATATATTTGTGATGTATATAAGTATTTAAGAAATTTATTGGATAATCATGATCCAAACAGTTGTTGAAGAATTTTTTAATGTTATTAAATTTGTCTATTTTATGTGTGGTTAATTTGTTATTACGTAATAAAAAGCCCAATAAAATATTCCTATAAATGGATCTGTGTAGATTACTGTTCCAAAAAGGTATTTTAATTACATGGAATTTAAATCTCTCTCTTTTATCAAAAATATTACTAATAAGTCTATTGTCAACTATTTGCAAATCGAGATCTAAAAATTCTACTGTATTTGAATTAAGATTAGTTTTTAATAATTTGAGGTAATTAGGGTAAAATGAAATATTTGGTTTAAAATCCTCAGTTTTACCTAAAATAATTAGATCATCTATGTAACGAAAAAGAAAGTAAGAATCATTGTCAATCTGTTTTAATTCATAAAAATGTAAATAAAAATTGGCCAGACAATTACTAGCTGGACCTCCCTGAGGGAGACCCTGAATTTGTTTATACAGATTCTGACCAAAAATTATAAAATTCTCTTGTAATACAAGTTTAACGAGAGTATTGAATTTTTCCTGTTTTATTGTTTGATTTGAATGATATTTATTGTATAAAATTGCAAGAACCTTAATTAAATCTTGAATATATATTGAGTTAAAAAGGTCTTCAAAATCATATCCATGCACAGAGAATACCTCTTGTTCCTTCATGTATTTGACAATTTCAAAACTATTTTTAATAATAGCGGTATTTTCAATATTTTCAATAGATTTTTGAAGAATGGATTGAAGAAGTTTGCCAGATTTAGTGATATAGGTGTTATATCCATTCGTAATACTTCGAAATTTTACAGGATTTTTGTGAAATTTTGGCGTTAAGAAAATGTAAGGAAATTTAATGTTTGTAAAGTGTAAACCCACCTTCTTATTGAATGCCAAAAGACGATTATTTATTTCTCTGTTACTATATTTGGATAACTGGAAAGTATTATTATTCATTACATGTTCACTCAATAATTTATGATAGTAAAATTTGCAAATAATTGCATAATTTGCAGGAACCTTATCTACATAAACGATAACAAAATCCTTCTGCAAATCATCTATATCAAGTTTTAGATCTTTAATTGTAATTTCCCTATCCACTTTAAAATTCAAATATAGAATTTTCTTCAAAACACATGACCTAAATTCATCAAATGCCTCAATTGGCAAACCATATTTAATTGCAACCTTAAGAATAAAATTGTCAAAATCATTAGTAATTTGTTTTCTCACTACAAGGTTACTATTAGTAATCATGAGCCTGAATCCAGTTCCTTTATTCATGAAACCTCTCAATAAATTGCTTTTAACGATGTTCATGTTTCCCGTAACAACATGTTGATGGAATGAATCAACATATTGTTTGTAATCCTTGCATTTACACACTTGTGGTGTTTGTGACTCTGAAATATTATTGTAATTAAAAATAGATCTACCAAGTTTTTTATTGTACTTAAAAGCTCTTTTTATCCTGATATTTTTAATTGGAAATAGAGCCATGTGTTTTTGAAACACACCAGAAAAATTAATTTTATTAAATGATTTATTCATAAAGAGAAAGGTGCAATATTCTGTAATATATTTTTCATCAATATTCAAATCAATTTTCATTTTATGGCAAAGATATTTACATATATCTCCAATGATATGAAATCCTTGAGAATCCGGAATAACTTCATTATTCAAAATATTCATGACAATCTTTACCTCTCTTTTATTAAGTCCGAACATAAAGTGCTTAATATGTCCTATGAGATAGTTCTTTTCAAATTCTAATCCAAGTTGAAACATTTTTTCTTTAATAGTTGACAAGTCTCTTATTTTTCGATTTCTACGTTTTCCTCTAGAAGTTCTAGTTAATTTATTAGGATTATTAATCTTGTAGAATCCTTCTTGGTAATAAAATACTTGGTTATTTTGCTTATTTGCGTTTAATACATTTTTATTGTTCCATATTGCATTTAGTCCATAAGGGTAAACAGTACCATAAAAACCAATATAAAAATTCTCAAACCATAATCTTTCTTTTGTGTTGGGTACAATTTTAATAATATATATTTTAATAGTATTAAATTCATGTGAATTAAAATGTTTAATTTCTATAAGACCTATATTTTTACGACTATTATAGTGTTTTGCATCAGATCTATGCTGATTAATTCTAATATTTATAGTTCCCGAAGTTTGCACAACATAATTAAACTGGCACATACCACAAGTCATCATATAAATACAATTAAAAGTTTTACAAAATAAAAAGTTTGAATCCCTATCATACTGCTCTTCAGCCATCATGACGCATGTCTTGCATCTCTTATCAGAGCACCTCTTAAACTTTAAGTTTAAATGATCAGAATCCCTAGAACGTTGAGATTTGAGTATGTTATTGGAAATTAAGTTGCTCTGGTGAAAATCCTTAATACGTGAACAGAATGATCTTCTATCTGAAGTGTAAGCCGAATTAATATATTCAGAGTTCCAAAAAATACGGGTTTTATATTTCCTATTATATACCAAATGAGATCCCAGAGGATACTCAGAACTTTTATAAAAATTACAACAAGTAACATTTTTTGTATTTTCTGAAAAATTTATAGTTTTTTTATATGCTGAATCGAAACGTTTGTGACCACAACAATGACTCTCCTCATTCATATTCAAAATATTATAAAAAGAGTGCACATCAATCATCTATAAAAAATAGCAAAATTTTTCTATAAAAATAGCATATATATATATATATATATATATGCGTGTGTTTGAGTGTGTTTGAGTGTGAGTGTTTGTGTTTGTGTGCATGCGTGCGTCTGAGTGTATTGGGATTTAGAATTGTAAGTAAAATTACACATATTGATAAAATAATATTAAAAATCCAATGTACGGTTTCCATAAGTCTGGAATACGTATCATTCAGGCAAAATCTTCATAATCGTTAGAAATATATTTATTCTCGATTAAAACCAAATAATGAATGGTATTAATCAAATAAGAATGATATTCATTCTATTTTAAATGTACGTGATTCGCTGTCAATACGTTTGGGCTTACTTTTTTTTGTTTTGATCTTCATCAAACCTTTTTTAATAGCAGGAGAAGGTTCGCTCTTGATTTGGAATATAAAATAATCTCCCTTGAGTATCTGAAACAATAAACTGAAAGCAATAGAATATTTAAAAAATGTTTCACCAATGTTTGAATAGATTTATATGAATATAATCTTGCAATTTTAACTAGCATTCGGAAAAATTAGATAGAAAAAAAGCTTCTAAAATAATTTGGGGAAGTAATGCTGAAAATTTTAATTACGATTTTGTCCATACATATAAGGTAATTATAACTATAAATAATTTTTATTTATAATTTAAGATAAAATAATGTTAATTATTTATTGCTATTAATTATATTTTTAAAGAATTATTATTAGGCTTAATTAGAGTTTAATTTAATCATTTTATAAATAAATATAAATAATAAAATAAATAACTATGTTTTGTATTTTAATTATAAGTTAAGGAAATTTATGCAAATGATGATAACGTTATTCAAAAAGATTTATACAAATTTTTTTTTCTTCTTAAAACAGTTCCTCGGAAGAAAAATAAATTCATTCATTCAATGGAAACCGAACATTCAATTTTTTTTAAAAAGAATTACACCTTACCTATGCACTTTTTTAAAACTTGGATTTCACCCTTTTTCTAAAAACGCAAATCATACTTTTCAAACCTATTTAACAAAACAACTGAAAGAAAACTATGGCGTTTTGTATCACAGAAGATAATAGATTATTTGAGGGGGAAATTGATATGACTTTTTTTAAAATATTTGTTTACCAAAAATAATTTTCCGATTTTGACGAATGGTATCAAGAACAAAAACGTGCCTATTTAGAAATTTCCCTAAAGAAAAGCTATCAGGGTTATCTAAAACTAATCGATAGATTAAAATAATTATTGCTCCCAAAAATTGCCAGTTGTCGAGGTGCTTCGGTCGCTTTTTAGTTTAGCCGTAATTTTTGCTCTTTTTTTTTATTGTTCATACTACTTAATTTTGACATATCACTATGAATGTAATAAGTTCTAATCTTCTGAATAAAAACCTGTTACTAATATTGGTCACTACATTTAATTTACAAATGACAGAATTGCTCTCTCATTATTGCATGTGTGCATATCTCTGAAATCTGTCAATATGCTTTAATTCCCATGAAACTAAACTTTGCCATTTTGCAAAAGTTTGTATCCTTTCCTCACCCCCGCACTTTAGACGCATTCCAGTTGAAAACGAACGTCAGAATTCGGGTAGAAAGATGGTCGACTCCTCGCCATTTGCAAGTGGCGTCTCATTACTCACTCTTTTCATTATCCATTTTAAAAATTGGAGCGCTTTCGAGTCGTCATGGAATGCACGTCTCTAAATAATACAATGTAACTGCGTGATTCCGAATTCCTTTAAAAAGAGTTCTAAAGGACAAGAACTTATTTGAAATAACATAAAATTTAATATCATATTAAATAATATTTAATATGAAATAATCCAAAGTACAGATTTGTACCATCAGGAGTATTTTATATCAATACAAATAAAACCTTTCAGAAAGCAAAATAAAGTTCTGTATTAATCCAGAGTACAAAAATGGTTAATATTCATTTGTGTTTCTACATTATTTTTTTTGTAATGTTGCAGTAAGCGTGTTGCGTCATGCGCAGTTTCTCAACCTATGATTGGAGACTTCATTTCGCTCATGCGTGCGTGCTCTGTTATGTAACATCTATATATTTTTAATTTAATTCTGTATAAATAGATGAACAGTGCAACATCGTTTAAAAACTGTAAATGTCTTATTTTAATCTTATGTATGTAAATTAATATGCATGTGTTGTATCTGTTCAATATGCAATAAAATTTAAAGGGTTATTCACTTGTGGAACAAGACTTTTTAGAAACCGACAATATGTAACTCATCAACTTTCCCGAAACAATTCTGAAAATGAGATAAGCAACTGCTTTACCTTTTTAAAGAACTTTACAAAGAATTTATTGAGTTGTTACTTGAATTCTTGCACATCAAAATTTAATGTATGTTAAATATTTTCTGTGTCAGAGTGAATGTACGCAACTCCAAACTTTATTCAAACCAAACTGATAGTTATAAATTAAATATATTTCATGTTGAATTTCTATAACAAATGTGCATATACTCTTTCAGTTAAAAATTATTATGGTTTGTAGTTACATAATCATAGTAATATCAAGAGCAGGGTAAAAGGGCATTTTTACGATATAATTATGCATTGTAATCTGTAAAAAATTCATGCAGTCTTACAGTAGAGTGATGTATTAACATTATACCTTTGCTAGAAAATGCATTTTTTTAGTTAATTTATACTTATAAAATTCTGAATTTTTTAAAAAAATTCACATAGATACCATAAATATTTGATCTACCGAAAAGCTCTGTCTGTTTGTAAAGTGTAAGAAAGTAATAAATTTTTTCTACATTTAATAATATTTATGTGCAGTATATTTTCCATCATTATTTATAAACTCTTGCCAGCGAGATGGTAATTGGTAAAGACCATTTTTGTAAAATACCTTTTCTTTAGAGGCGAAGAACTTGAGTACTGCTAGGTTAACCTATGCTTCAATTTCGATTTTTTTTCCATTTTAAAACATTTTCCAGGGAGAAAAAGAAGTGATAATCAGAGGGTGTTAGGTCTGAGGAGTATGGCGGATGTGACAGAAATTCCCAGCAAAGCTCTGTGATTGTTTGACGAATCATCAAAGCAACATGCGGTTTGGCATTATGATGCAATGTAATGTGCATCATAATGAATTGCTCCGGCCTCTTTTCTTTCAGTGCTTTGTTTCAATCATCAAGTATCATTTGCTGGCAGTATCCCTCCGAATTGAGTTTTTTGTGAGGTTTCAAAAACTCAAAATGGTTCTTGGACATTCCATCGTATGAACAACGTCCTCTTATTCAGATTCAATCTCGATTTAGAGGTGTAGAGGACATATATTCCACTCTCAAAATATGCACATTTCGAAAATGATCCAGTTATCACATACAAATGGGTTTGTTCTCGTTCAGAGCAAACAGAGATGTGCATATGATGTTTCGATTAAGTAAATGTTTCACACCTAACTCTGGAAAGTTTATTAACCGATCCTTGCAAAAACAAAAATTATATTGTTCAGTAAATATTATTAAATTTATGAAAGATGTGTTGTTTTCTTTCACTTCACAGATGGAAAGAACTTTCAGGATGACCTAATATGTACAGCGTATGGCAAAATTTAATTTCTGTAGTTTGAAAATATTTTGTACTATGCGTGATTACCATTAATTAAAAGGAACGAAAATTTTGTTTTATGTATACGTACAGTAGGAACTTATGTTACTAGTAACAAGTAATTTACCTAAAACTATTATTTTCATGGAAGTTTATTTTAAAATTGTCTATCAATGAAACTAAATGTAACACAACGATTCAAGCAACATTTTAAGCAAGATATTCATTTCTCGTTGATTTCAGAAATAGCAGAAACTATTACAATATTTTAATGCGTATGGCTTTTATCAAATATTCAATTTTAAATTTATCACTCTCAGTAATTATAGGTTTCAAGCAATTTCCATTCCGTAATTTCTAACTTAAATTCCGATTAGACTCTGTTTTAATGACGCTGTCAGTTTACGGCTATGTTCGAAATATTTAAAGGAAACTCAAATTAATTCCTTCCCCAGATATCCCCTCTTCCGTCGCCAAGTATGGCGCCCAAACGACTTTGGCGTCATTATCACGTATCGTTAACACAACACCTGATACTACACGTAGTAATAACTGTAGAAGACTCGGCGCTTGTTATCATCGTCGCGACCATGTTTTCCTGTAAGGCTACCTAAAGCGATTGTAAAGCTCTTTAGACATCACCCTCTAGTTTATGTTGCGTTTGATAGCGACTCGGAAGGTCGAATATTAATGCGATAAGAGTCGCTCAGAGGTAGGGGCAATTTAATTGAGGAATCGGAGACTATTCAATTATTTAGGCTACAACGTCGTTATATATTAAATGAGAGCCTTAACCATACACGTACACACATAAATATGTAATGTTCAAAATAACAAACTTCATGTGTATTATTCTTACTAAAATTACAAAAAAAGCTTGAAACGTCTAGACTTTATTACTCGGTTCTTGCGTCATATCTTATTAATTTATAGTAAACAATAATATATAACCAAATACTACTTACAGACACGTAAAGGCAAAAAATAATATTTATTAATTATCACTGTACAATAGTTAATAACGCTCTCACTCAAATCCCAACCTAACCCCCACCATCCTAATTTATGCTTTAAATAAGAAATCTTAACTTACCATTTCACTTTTTCTTGTTTCAACACCGCTCATCGCAGTTTAATATTTTGAGTAGAAATCCCTTCATTCCACAAAACTAATAGAAGAATTGCAATTCAAATAACAATTTCTTGAAACAGCAAGTCCTTATCCTTTAACTCCCTTCATTTTTTATTAATTATATTTCCTTTATATATCGTTACATCTAAATCTCTTCATTTCACTTCTATCTTCAGCTAATTCACCTAATCACGTTTCATTTGGGTTGGGAAAAAATGATAATTTTGTGCAATTCAACTCGATAAAAGTCATTGAGGTTAGTTGCGAGAAAGTTATGAATAGCCCAACGCTACAAGCTTAATATTAGTAGAAATAAGTGTTTTAAAACAGTTAAAGTTTTGTTCATTTTACCTAAATTTATTTTTAAATTTCTCAAACTCTATAAGAAACTTTAAGAAAATAATTCTTTTTCTTATAGATTTAGTTTCTGCAGATTCTTTTCTTGAATGATGCTTTGAAATTTTTTAGAGATAAAAACCGTGTGTTTTTTTCCTGGTAAGAGGATTAAACTTTATTTAAAATCAGGAAAAAAAAATCGAATCTAAGAAAAAGTACAATGAGTAGGAAACTAATTTGCAAAAAAAAAGTTTGTTTGAAATAGCTTATGGTAATATTTAGATATTTGTGTTTTCCTTTCACTCTAACCGTGTAACTTTTAAAACCAATAATTAAGATATATCCTTATTTTTCTATTTGACTACCTCTATAAAATATATAAACATTTAAGAGTAAAAAGAAAAACACGTCATTTCTAAGTGTCAACATTAAAATATTGGAAAAGAAAGAATTAAGTATTAGATTTAACTAGTTCTAAATATATTCAATTTTTTCTTGTTAGTTATTGTAGTCAAGGTCATCGTAGCTAGCCTAATGGTCATGGTCATGGTCATGGTCATGGTCATGCGTCCAACATTGTTTTCCTCGAGTCGTGGGTTCCAGTTCTGATGCCAAAGTGTTGCATAAGTGCTGTGCTTCCTGATTGTGCAATTTATCTGGTCAAATTTCTCAACTCACGTTCGTCTTGTCCTGAATGTTTGTGAATAAAGCATCATTTGTCATTTTCTTCCGTGTAGGAATCCGAGTTGTTGGATCCTCTATATTTCACTCTTACCCACTCGCACGAGAATGGAGAATTTTTGTAACAATATGAACACAATGGGAAATATCTACAATTCTTAGGCATGAAATTCTCTGCATATTATTTTCCTTCAGGAGGTAATAAATTTATTTTTCAACAAGAAGGAACTTCTCGTCACCCATAAAGAGCAGAAAAAAATGGTTTGAAGAAATTAGCATCAGTACCTTGCTAAATCCCGTGGCTTAAATTTTATAAAAATGTTTGAACTCGTCTTATTAGAAAAGCGTGTAGAAGTGGAAGAGCATTATTATCTTTTTAAAGAACTAGAGCATTATTTCCTTACAGCATGAAATGGTACTGCTCTTATATATTAAAAACAATTGTTGAAAATAAGCTAGACAAATTTCTTTCACTATGAGAGGGAACCACACAAAATATTAATTCAAAGATTAAATATAAAAGTTAGAGAAAAACCTAATAATTTTTAAAATTGTTCGCCTATTAAAAATAATTTTTGGCTATATTTTTATTTCACGAAATGAAAAGGATGAATGATTATAAATATTGTCTATGCGTGTAATTTCAATTAATAAAAATTATTTTTATTTCTCTAACAGTTTCTAGTTCTTTATTAAAATAAAATACCTATTGTCTGTATAATTCTGAAAACCAGTGTATTCATTTTATGAAACTGGAAGCCAAGCACTTCATATTTTAAATTACTACTTTGTCTAATACAATGTTTTTTATATGTAATATTAAAACATATTTTGAGTTTCATTTTCTTTTATTTTATTCGAAGAGAAGAACTTGGAAGATTTCAAAGTGATGTCGGTCCTATTTTGTTTGTTGAAGTTCATGCAGAAGGAACAAAGCAATTTTCAAATTTCAGAAAAGTCGATTCACATTTTACTGATTTACTGGTTTAAAACTCCTATTTTCAAATGCCGTTTGTCTTTATTTCTGGAGAATAATTTCCGCTTCTTTTGAAATTCAAGGAACTCGTGGTGTAATTTCTTTCTTTGCTTGTATGAAAGGGATTATAGAAAATAAATCGCGATTGAGAATTAAGAGTTGAAAATGAGGTTTGGTGGACTGGGTGAAAATGCGTGATTAACCTGATTAAAAATATTCTGTTCGTATGATTTCAAGAATAATTTTAAAAAATGCTCGGAATAATGAACAGCCTTCAGCAGAGTAAAGCTAAATTATTATTTTCATATCTAACTTAGAAACAAAACAAAAAGATGAAAAATTATTCAGTATTCGTCACAACTTACTGAAAACAACAGATATCAATATCTTTTCTTTCTTTCCATTTTATGTGTATGAATTACCACTTCACGGAAAGTAGAGAAACAATTATCGATCCAGGAATGGTTGATAACTCAGTAAATTAATTTTTTTTAAATATTTCAAACGTTTCTCATTAATTACGTTTTTGTAATTGTTTTTGTAACTCGCAATTAGCTTTCATGTTGTAAAAATAACTCAGATGAGGATAAATTTATTTTATCAAATTAGCCAGTTATTCTTGTAATTTGACGCAAATGTTCCATCGCAGAAAATTCAACTGCAATGTTGGAACATGAATTATTGCTCAATTTATATTAATATATAACCCGCAGTTTGGTAACCATGTATCACGACAACCGCTTATTAACGGGATCAGACTGTTCCTTGATCACACAGACATAGATAATGCACGAGATACACAGGCGAAAACGTTATGATAACGACGATTAGTTGACAAATTCAGAAATTCTAAAGTTTAAATATGCTTAAGATTTGAATCTCAAACTTTTCCCTGCCAAAAGCTAAATAGAGTTTTTTTCATTTAATGTCACTCAAACATTAAAGTTTTTAAAATTTTGTATTATTTTATTTTGATATTAACTATTAGAAAGGGCTTTGATTATTTCTTATATGTACTATTTATGAGACTGCGATAAATAGAATAGGAAAAAATTGAATTTTAAAGTAATAACAAAAACGGCATGCCATAGAAAAAAAATGCTTATTTGCATTTTTCTCAAAATATGTGTGTGTTTCTTCGAGATTTGGGTATACTTTTCTCAAAATCTACCTTACCCACATTGTTGATATTTTCCATGTTACATAATGAGAATTTCCCCCTTCTATAGTTTACATAATTTTGTTTTCTAATAAATATTTACGAATTTTAAATATTGGTAATATTTGTATAAAAATTATAAGAGTTTCGAGTCATAAAATTAAATTTTTCTTAAACGCGAATTTTTAAATTATAATCTTTTCTGTATGCAGAATGAAATGTTTATTAGCACTCTGCAAATTTTCATATTTATATATGTAATATAATTTACACAACATGTACATAACAGTAAGTAACATATTTAACACACAGAAATGTAAATATAACTATAGATAATTAATTACCCATACATAGTTATTTATGAACATAAATATGATTTTCGTTTCATAATTATACGTGTATCTCTATATTAAAATGCGACTTCTATTGCGTACAGTTTATAAAGTGAGGATTACTTACATATGATATAAAATAAGTTCGTTTATCCTGATCGAAAGTGCATCGATTAGTTAAAATAACTGAACTATAAGCTCTCGAATCAATAATTATAACAAAAGTAAGATGAGAGAGAAGATAAACTCATTTCATGCGTGGGCGGGGAATATATTTGCACATAACTGTTCCTGAAAGAATTTTTTTTATTTACAAAAATAGATAATATTACAATTCACATCATATCTTTCATTATACACCAATCAATTTCGGAGCATGTGTGAGGATGATGTAGTATTGACAGCATACTTTTTCATGTAAAGAAATAAAAATAAAGAATCTTAATTTTATTAGATATCAATATTGGACAACATAGTGGAATATAGAATGCCAAATTATTAAAACCTTCATTCATTAAAGCATGTCAAGCAATAATTTTTTAATAATTTAAAATGTAGTCCAGAATATATTTTCGGACTCGTGACTGGCGATTTTCGTTGAGTCATGGGTTCGAGCCCTGATGCCACTTACAAACAACCGTGTTGCCGAGGCTGATCCATGTTGAATCTGCCAAGGTTCAAAGTCCTCCCTTGGTGTAATGTGGAGGTTTGGAGAGGGCAGTGTCAATTCAGGTCTCATTCTTGTCGCTTAAGCAAAATCTGTCGAAAATATGTCATGTGTTGCTTCTCATTGCGACGTTAAAATGTAATTACAATCACAACCAAAATATTTATCCAATGTCTTTATCTGCACAAATTTCTTAAACTTATTTTATTCTATAAATTTATTCTGGAGCAGAAATTTAACTTCAAAACGTTCTGTTACAAAAAAAAGTTAAAGAAAAAAATGATTAAAACATAAAGATCGATACACCTAATATATTGTACTCCCTCACCATATATTCACTTTGTTTAAGGAAGACATTTTATGGAAAAATTATCCCCATAACGAAGGGGAAATGAAAGTGGAATCCTTATCATCTTTGGTAAACGAAACTGGCCTTCACCTTTGAGCTCGTTGACTGGCACGCATACACCTCAACTCGATCCATCAAACCGAGAGAGAACTTTTTCCCTCGGTCCGAATACCTAGAAAAAATATCCCTTCCCTGGAGTGGAGAAAAGATGAGAAACAATGTGTGGAGGGAACGACCATCTCTTTGATAGACGTGTGTTTTATGGTGGTGACGATAATCGTTCTTTGCTGACAGAGGCGCTGTTAGAGGGATTTTATTTTCGTATTTACTGCTATCATCGTCTCCAGGCGTTTTCCAACGAGTTACATCTTGCACCAAGTGGATGATATTAAGAGAAATGCAATCTGGCATATATAACTGCAAGAGAATGTTGATTAAATATGACATTTTGTTTTCTCATAATATTAGAGGAGGCGAAACGACATTCACACAACACTAGAACGAATTCAATTCGGTGTTTTTCGAAATGATTCTGTGTGTAAAAATTATCACTTGTAAAATTCGAAATATGTTTTTATCGGAAATTGGAAACTAATCTGAGTCGTTCAGTGAAAAAATGCTTTCTTCTCTTTTCACGACGCCTCAAAACTTAATCTGAGAAAACATACTTGATTCCTCACTTAGGAGAATGTAGAATAATTCAAGAAGTAGAATTATTCAAAATGAATGTTAAATAACGTAAAGCAAATGTATTTCCGAGGTCCAGGCAACACAGAATCTATTACTAGCAAGAAAAGGAAAACCTTCTTCAAATTCTCAATACATTTTATTTCCACAAGTGAAACATTCAAAACTGAATAAACGTTACCATTATTTACAACAAAAAGAATAAAAACTGTGGATTCTGCTGTAAAAAAAAATCAAGTATTGAATTAGATATTAAAAAATAATAGCAAACAATACATTATTGAAGTAGACAATAATATGATACTCTAATGAAAGCAGATGATAAAACAATGAATTAAACATATCTTAGCAATGTAAATGTACCTTAAGCAAACTCTAAATTTAATTATTATAATAGTAAAGTATTATAATGTCAATCTTTTGAACCTCGCCCCATGTATCCTTTGTTTTATGCCCACGCATATTTGTTAACGCCATTTTCTCGAAACAGCATATTAGAACATGTTAATAAATTTGAATTAACGAAGAATATCAATTGATAACTTGAATAATTTAAATAACAAAGTGAGAATGCTAGCTACTTCCTCTGAGAATTTCTTACACGCTATATCCAGGAACTCTACGTACAACACTTGGAGTCAATACCAAGAACATCCGTAAGAATTGTAATTATTCAGGAATGCATAAAAAGAAGGGTATATTTGGTGCTTTACGTTAATTCTCGAGGCCGATAATTAGGTATTTCTCATTATAAACAACGACATTGATCAAGATGAATCACTTCATGAGAGGCAAGTTGGCCAAAATTCAGTCCATGTATGCCCTAGCTGATGGAAATGGACGCGCTGTTGCACGATTGCATCGGGAAATATTTCCAACAAGGCACCTACCAAATCGCTAAATGTTTACTTTTGTGCGTCAGAACCTGTTCGAACAAGGGGTTTTCACAGTACCGATACCGGATCCTACGCTCAACACGTATAATAATATTGGATGAAAGTGTGTTTTATGTTGGGGACTAAAATCACTGCTCTAGTTCAAGAGTGCTTACCACCGCTACAAATCATTTCAAACAACTATACGAGGTGTGGCTATTAAATAACGAGACTGACCCTGTAAAGCATTTTATTTTGATGTCATACGTATTTACTTATTATAACCCATTCAATATACAGTCCTCCTCTATCCTACTATCTATCCTGCGAAGCTTCAAAACATAGCAGGAAATCTTCTGTCAGCTCTTTCAGGGGGTTAGTCTGTTGCAGCTTCAGTGGACTCATATCTTGTTCCTTTCAATGTGTATTTTATCCTAGGAAGCAGATAGAAGGCTCATGGATCCGTTGAATAAGGCGAATGGTCTACCACTGGGAGACTGTTCTTGGCCAAGAAACTTCTTGACAGACGATGTGGAATGAGCCGGTGCATTGTCTTGGTGGAAAAATTTGCCGTACGGATTCTTTGTCAATTTTCTACTGTCTTACCCATCATACGAATACTTCACCGGCACTCAGATTGAACCGAAATTTTCGAAACTGTCATTCGTTTTTGCCGTGGAAAGGCGACCCCGGAATGAATAATTTTCAATGTCTTATTGGCCATCTCGAAAACGTTTAAACCACTCAAAAATATATGCATGCGTTGCAAATTCATTGTCAAACACTTTTTCTATAAATTATAAGTTTCAGTTGCGGCTTTTCCAAGTTTCACGTGAAATTTCGCAACAATTCGCTGTTCACTTATTAATTTTCCGGGGAAACAAAAAATTAACCCTAATGCAAACGAAAGCGGCAGGTATACGGATTTGTTTACTGAATCGAGAGGCACTGCATTCAAAAGAGAAGGCTTCACAAACAGCTGTCGATCGCTGGTATTTGGCGCATGCGTACTTCTTCCGCAACAACGCCAGTTTCGTTATTTAATATCCACACTTCGTATGTTAAGAAGACAAAACTCAATTTCATGACATACATATATAATTCATAAACAGTAATATTTCAAAAAGTAATATACACCTCTTATTTCCAAATTTCTTGATGTTTAATAGTCACATCTTGTGTGGTGCATTTTTCATGTTCTTAGACCCCAATAACTTCTGACGGAGGATTATCTACGTCTTGTGTATAGTTGTGAGCAAAGTGAAACTAACCTGCTATTCCCGAGATTATTGTTTAATGGCTGAGTATCTTTTAGAATGTTCGAGAAACCATATAGCTTACACCAATGTCCAGGGACGTATTTTTGAGAGTCTCCTGTGATTGATAAACAATGACCGTAATCTTTAATGGCTAATGAAGTTCCTTACACTGGCTTTTGCAACGCGTCCTTACTGCGGATTTATGTCACTTTATCAATTGGGATAGCATTTCCGACCATGTTTTCTTATGTGATTATGATTCATAGTGACGCTTTCTACCTAACCTCCAATTTTCGACGTGGAGTTCGGTGATACCCTGCATGGGTGTTGCGGATGGCTTTAATTCCCTTCAGCAACATTTTAATTCACTTTTTGCTTCTTCTCAGTGGCCGGTTCATCCTCACATTTATAAATTTAAATTTAAGACACCACAATTTAACTCTACATATTCATTTGAATTTTTTAAATGCTTTTCTAAGAAGCATGAGGATTGTTAAGGTTATGTAAAATATAAATATTATTTGTAAAATATTTTATTTTTCAGTCTCCTTGATTTTTCCTCAATTTTTAAGTACTTTCCTATAATAATCTGAATAAGTAACGTATTTATTCAATTATTAGATATAAATTACTCGCACATAACTGTTTTGAGTATCTTTCCAAATAGTATTGTTACAAAAGTTCAAAGTCTTGTTACTTCGTTGATGTTCGTAATTTATGCTATTTGCGGGTTTTTTTTCCGATTATCACTAAGACATTTTTTGTTCTCTTTTCTTTCCACGTTCACATTGAAAGATTTGGATCTTTGCCATTTGTTTTGAGCATTTGTAGTCATTACTTTTTCTTAAAAAACATCTATTCTTAAATAAAATGGATACAGATTTTATACTGGAGACAGTACACTCTTATCGAGTAAAAAAAAAAATATCATGTGCATTCCCTTCATACATATTGAAATATTACTACAATCAGATTAACATAACTTATTACTTAGATTTTATGTATGTTTTTATGTATATATATATATATATATATATATATATATATATATATGTAAATCATATGAAACATGAGTTCATGTTATTCTCGATTCAGATAAATTTGGGTGTTTTCACTCCATTATTTTAAGGTTATTATTCAAGGGAAATAATTACCAACTACTTGAAGAGATAAAATGAGTCATTAAAATATTCATCGCGGATATAAACTGCATTTAGAATGCATTTATGCATCCTCCTTCAGCTCAAATCGAGCGATTTAAATCATCTATTCATGAAACGCATTCTAAGCAGTTGTGCAGAATGAAACTGAATTGTTCCTGTACCCGAGTACGCTGAAATTACCTATCTTAATAGAGCCGAAAGGAATTTGAATTATACCAATTAAATCACCAGATGTATGAAAATAAGTGATTTAAGGTTGATTGATTGATCAGTTTTACTTACGATGCACTGAGACGAGCTATTGGATACGGACCTCTTAATTTTAAAACTCGATCAAGTGACGATGACGACACCTGAGCTGACACCCCGTCCTAAATTCCACACTACAATAATGGGAGGACCTTTTGAGTTTCGCAAATTTAACGTGCATCAACTCTGGCCAAATGGCAGGTCTTTAGTGGCACCAAGGCTCGAATCCACGAAAACTACCAGCCGCGAGTCCTTGACCATGACCACGACCACTAGACTACGGAAGCCATAAGGACTTTGAGGAATAACAGTCAATAAGATGATTAAAAAGAACAAGAAATGATTAAATGGACATGAAATTATTAAGAGTGTAGGTGAGCAAGTATATAGGTTAAAATAAAAAAAATCATTAAAACTCTCAAAAGGAGTTAGGTCGCCATTATTTATAATCGTTCTCCCACACGTCGTAGCGTGAACTCGTAGACGCTCTTAAACGCGTTTTTCAACTTACCCCACGAAGACTGAACTTTTGTACATTTTGTGGTTGAATACAGCCTTGACAGAACGGAGTATAGCATCTCATAAGCATTTTTTAAGTAACAGGTTTGTTGATGCTTTTGAACGCAGCATAGTATCAATGGCTGTGAAGCAAGCTCTTGAGAGCCCAGCGGTATGAACTTCGACATTCACTTGTTGAAGTAGAGGACTGGGTTAGGCGTTCACTAAAGGAATTTTAACCACTCGAAAGAACTCACTAAAGAAAGTTCGTTTGGTTCATCGAAGTGATTTTATCGGGCATCGTACAAAATCGCTCTCCATACTATGACTCTTTACTAAATGGATGTAGGAGGAAGGACAACAAATCGTCCATAGTAGCACTGACAGCATTGTCTCTTCACACGGGGGAAGTTATTATCCTCAAAAAGACAAGAATGTGACACATCAACAATGATGATTGGCTACCATCCCGCATTGTTCCATGCTGCTCTTTCGTGGCACCATTGCAATCTCTGGTGACTTTTCTGTTGTGACAGTGCAATCTTCGTAATGGTGTTCGTGTAGGCAATTTAGAATTAATTAGCCTTCTATTAAAAGTACTGTAACTTACATGAGTTGGCATCACTATTCGCATAATATCCAAAATTGAGGCATTGGGTGTGCTTCGAGCTTGCGGGAGAATTATTTGATCTTCAGCAATTGTCATGTAATTTTCTCTGAGTGAACTTGTTGTGAGATATAACTTTAGTGTACCCGATTTCTCCAACAGAGTAAAACTGTAACATTTATACAATCGATATAATGTGCAATCCAACAGAATGATCAAATACCGTCATGCAATCCTACGATTCGACATTTCTCTAATGCTTTCAACTGTTTAAATGGCTGTCGATTTCTTTTCAAAGGCATTCGAAATTCCAGAGCGATAAATTAAATTGAAACACAGTAATTAGAATCCAAGTTATGAGCTTTAGAACTTTTAAAGAATCCATAGAGCCACTGTAAGACACGTGTTTGCTGACATCATTCGCACCGACGCGACTGATACTTTAATCACTTGCATATTTAACGGAGACAAAAAAAAATTCTTAGTTTTCATTTACATACATTGATTCTTTGAAATGTATGTAAATGCAATTTAAGTTGGTAAATTTGGTCGCATCCTTTTTAACGATAAGTGTAAAAATTAAATTTCAATAAATTAAAAAGTGTCTTAAATCTTAATGCTAAACCTATTAAAGAAGTAAATTTTTGTAAAACATTTTTATCTAAAATTATTACTTTCTACCGGATAATTTTCTTCATATTATTGCATAGTTTCTGAATGAGATGGAATTTAGAAAGTGATTTGTAGAATGCGTAAATTAACTACTTCAGATGCATATATGTGGAGGTCGAGAAGTCGAAAAGTTTGTCTATGACTTCCCATAAAGTGACGCTAGCATTCCAATCTCAAAACTTAAATAACCAGTTTTCAGTTGAGTGAATTTCATCCAATAGTTCACTGAGAAACATTTTCCGCTTTCGAAACTCGCATAAAAATTCTCGAAACCAATAATTGTTTTAACGCCAAGTTGTGAATGCGACAGTTTAGTGCAAACGCAGAGAATCCCGATAATCAACACGAAGATGTGAAAAGTTTCGTAAGTCGCTGAGAACTCAGTAAGAGAAAATGCGTCTTTCCTTTATCGTTCTCTCTTCCTCCAATGATATGAGTGCGTAGGAAATAAAATTGGGAAAAGCGAAGAGATTCACCAGAAATGAGTATGAGGGACTATGACACCTTCCTTCCTCTTTATTTTTACGAATCACAGACTCTGTCGTTGAATGTTCTGTTAGTGATGTGGTAAATTGAAACGAAGAAATGTATTTCTACTTCTTATAATTTATTCTGATATGGGATTCTGGGAGTAAGCATTCGTATTTTGTTTTTATTCTAACGGGTTTGATATGAAAAATAAAATCTGGATTATTTCAATTTCTCATGCATTAAAAATCTGCAGCAAATTTCTGTAATGATAGTTGTATTGATCGCGGATTCTCAGCCAGCGGTTTTTGTCGAGACGTGTGTCTGAGCCTTCATGCCGCTAAAGCCGGTAGCCAGAGCAGATGCACGTTAAATCTGTTGAGACTCACGCGATGTGGAAGTTTTGAGGGGAAAGGTGACAGTTCAGGTGTTGTCCTCACCACTTGACCGAGACTCAAAATTACGAAGTACGTCACCAATAGCCCTCGTGTTGCTTCTTGTGAGGCGTTAATAAAATTCAATCCTTCTGAAAAGGTGGCGTTCTTTTTTTCAATACTGGAAAACCATTTAAACTAAGAAATGACTAATGAATAATATTTAGACACACTATGTTATAAATCATTTTGAGAAAAAAGAGGTAAATTAGAAAAGAAGCCAATTTTCTTGTGCGATAAGGCAATTGAAATTAAATTTAAGAATAATTCTCCGAAGATAATTATAAGCAATTGTATTAGCCTAGGAAACATTGTAGAGAACTCATAACCAGCTTTATTTTTGTCAAGTTGTAGGAAAAGAAAAGAAAAAAGGAATTTCAGGACTCTTGTAAGAAGGTATTGAGCAAGTTTGGGGAATATTAAATATTCTGACTATAAATTCTATCCAAAACATGTGCTGGCTGCGTATAAATATCAAGGATGCAAGATAAACTTAATATTTAATTTCCTGCCCTCCCATACAAGACTATTTTCCTAAAAACTTACTACATATCCTACAGTAAAGAGAAGGATAAAAGATTTCGACAGGATGTCTGTGATATCGAGAGACGCTACCAAAGAAGCGTCATTGTGTTAGCAGACTGTAGTTGGATGATCAAGCGAAACCCCAAAGTTGAAAAGCGAGTTAAAAAAATCATTAAGGAGATGAAAAGTTAGACTTAAAGTTTCAAACCTAAGAATAAGGATGAACAAAGAATTGTGAGTATATATCACAAAAAGATTTTTTTACTATTATTTATAAGAAATAATGCTTAATTCACTGTATTAACACAGTAATTCTTTTTGCAAATCTCTCTTATTTTGCAGAATTTCTATTTGTGAATGAGGGAAAGGCGGATGACTTTTTGTTTCATTGCCTTATTAAACAATAATTCAGCAAAATTATCCCATACAACAGTTTTTTTTTGAGATTTGTATAACTTTATTTTGAATACTAAACAACCCATTACTTTTCGATACTTGTTTGATTTTCAGTGCGTAATGACAACTTGACGTGGCAGTGGTCAAATTTGTATTTGAAAGTAGATGCCTGTCGAAGTAAAACCAATCTAAGTGTAAGCGTTAAATTTGTTTTTGAGTCTCTGAACAAATGGTAGCATTTTATAGCAATACCATTTTGTCTTATCCCCCCCCCCTCTGTTGTAGTGAACTGGTACTTATAAACCAACCTCGCGTATTTGAATTAATGGTAAGATGCAACTATCTTTTTAGTTTTTTTTTTCTCTCTCTCTCGAACAATGAGTCAATGTAGGGGAGTAATATTTTTGTCTGTTAGAAGGTTGCAAACCTCTAAATACCTTCTACTAATGGTAAGTATTGCTGATTGCTATTAACCATGTATATTTAGTTAATCCTTAGCATCGTATTGGAGAGGATGATGGAGTAACGATCCAGTGAATTGCGATCCACAGATTCGAACGTTGATTTCGTAGAAGAAGCGTTGTTTACAATAAAGCTGGTTATTGCGATTTAGACTAAACAGTTCACAAAATCATCGCACTACATGATGGAGAAATTAGAAGAATGATACATTATTAATTCATTGAACTTCCTTTGCTATACATATTTTAAAATCTTACGAGGTACATCTCTGATAAACCTCTTAAGTGGTTCTGTATCTGCTTTACACACAATTAACTAAATAAATAACTTGACTTTTATACAGAGAACATTTGGATAGATAGAAATTTCGGTTTCCTATATTTAAAGTTCATTTCTAATATCTGTCGCAAAAATAGTTATGTATTCGGAAAATAGTATCTTTCGAGTTATGAACTTGGCTCTCAGAACTGGATAAATTAATTAAAATTCTGTCAGTACTTGCTTTAAGTTAGTTAATATCATGATCGACTGAAGCAATTATGATTACGAGTAGATAATATTGAATACTGTATTTAAGAATTTGACCAATTAGAATTATAACAGACATATCATGAGCAGTTTAATTGAGTGAACTGTTTATCAGTGCAGCCATTTGAAGCAACATGAGGGTTATTGGCGACGGACTTAAAACGGTATTACTTTTTGGTTCACTATAGTTACCCTTGCATAGATACTTTTAGTTCAGGTATATGCATAAGTACACGTTTACAGAAGTATAAGCAATTTGGGACCATATTGTGTCATAGTTTTCATGAAAATGGAACCTAAATGCAGATATCTCTCTCAAATCATGTCCGTATTCATCTAAGAGGGATAAAAAAGAACGTTTCGACAAAAAAAATTACATTTATTGTTCTATAGAACTATTAAAATATCTTTATTAAGAACATAAAAATTATAACCTCTACTTATAACTCTGAAAAATATAAATCACAAGAAAAAAGAGTCTTAGATAAGGAAACCTGCGATTCCTCGCATGTTCTGGACTATTAAGATATGAAATAAATAAATGGAGATCTACATTTATCTCACTCCTCAGCTTTGTTTCGTTTTTTATGGGTTTCTTTTGTGAAATATAGGCTCTTCGTACTAAAGTGAAACTGTTATTTGATAATTGATTTACTTTGCTTAATGAAGGCCTGCAGAGCATCATTGTGGATGCGTTCGATTTGGCTTCTGCTTTCGACGTGGCTATTTTTCAACTGTCTGTGACGTATAATGTTAGAGAGAGGATAGAATTTAATTCTTTTTGTCTTTGTAGATCTTCGAATTCATATAAATGCAACTAACTTCAGACTTCTTAGTGTAAAAATTATGTATTGAGGCTTACTGTATGAGCCATTTTCTTTGGAAGTGGTGTGTCTTAAATATCTCCTTATAAAGTAAAATGGACTTTATAAGGAGATATTTAAGGGTTTATATTTGAATGGTTTGAAAAATATTGGTATATGTTAATACAATCATTTTGTGTTTTTTATTAATATTAAACTGATTGAAGTTTTTAAGGTGATCATTTTTATAGTTTTGTGACATTGGGCTATTCGCAGTTTCTCTTCACTAACCTTGGGGGATTTTTAATTGAGATTGATTGCTTTTGCTAAACAACCTTTGCCCAACCAAAAATGAAACGTGAATATGTAGATGGAAAGCAGGTAGAAATGAAGTGAAGCGGGAGAGTTAGGAAATATATAAACTCCGACTGAGAGTTGCGATAGAGAGGTGGAAGGAGAGGTTGAAGTAGGAGGTTGGATTAGAAGGTGAGTGATTCAAGAGATTTAGTTATTCCAGTGTTCAACAATTGTTCCAGAGATGGAGTTGCAGTCGAGGAAGGCTTAGTGGTAAGAGTCTGTTAGATTATTATTGGTAGATTGAGTTAAGGTAGTAAAACCCTAGCCCGGGAGAGCATTCATAATTGTTGTTATATTAACAAGAAGTTAATAAATTGCGTAATTATTGTTCTAGTGTCTCTTTGATCGACTTATTGAGTCTTAGTGTTTAATCATTGAATTTAGCTATGGCACAAGAGGCAGCCCGGAATTGGCAGACGTTACAGTTTTAGGTTATACTTTTTATGACCTCAAATGTGCTTACGCTTCTTTCAAATTCAACAATATGTAAAAATCATATATTTACGTAGCATTAAATATGGGATTTCAATTGAAGAAAACAATATTTCTTATGAAATTTTTATTAAATATGTCTTCAAAAACCAAAATAAAAAGGCTTTACTTCAAATTTTTTTCAGATAACCCCATTTAAGTTATTTTAATGACAACTGTATATTAATATGTGTTATTTTTAATTTTTATCATTGTGAGAAAGTTTTTAAAAATAGACAGAATGTATTAGAGGAATATAAGTCAATTGATCCATCATATCGTTGAAAAATAGAAATTATGTAGTACAATTTTTAGACTAAATATTTATGTCTTTACGGAAAGTCGACTTACGCTTCTTTTTAAAGTCATTATATCTGTAATTATATTAGTTACGTAAATTTGTCATAACAAAATAATGAAAATTTGGTAGGAGTTTTTTGAAATACTTATAAATATAAAGCTCATAGATTACATTCATTATTTTCACAAAATAACTTTTTGTCAAAAATGAGTTTACATCACTTTCAATGAAAACGGCTCATTTCTGGTAGTAGTTCTTAAATATAATTTTTTTCGTTTATTAAATGTATAAGAAATATATAACTATAGAGAATTTTATTGAATTGTTCTAAAGATAGAACATTTCCAATAAATAAATGGACTTTGGTAATAACAAAACAAAACATATAAAAATTTAAATCTTCGTTCAGTTCTGGTGCCGCGATACAAAATGAACATAAATAGAATATTTTTATTACAAAACTAACATTTTTGTTATTATGTACCCTTATTATTTATTTTGTTTTGTTTTCTTTGAAATTATTCTTTAAAAAGGTTACAGAAAATCCAATGAATGGAGTAATATTTTTAAGAGTTGCCACTTTTACTAAAATAACTGAGTGTTAGTAAAGCTATTTCATAGCCCATGAGACTTGATCAGTTTGGTATATGCATAAGGTGACCAGATTTTAACATTCGAAAAGCGATACACCATTGACGGGGGGGGGGGGCTCTTGATTAAGAATTTGGTACCTAAAAAATACCCACCTTTGGTATCTAAATAAATTATTTACCTAAATCATCTGAATAGTTTATTAGGTGAAATCACTTGTTTAACTAGCATTAGCACGCAATACAATGTGTATCGCACGAGAGACTGTTACAAAATTAAATATGCGAAGGTGTTACTTCGTGGTCGACCAATAAACTCCTTACGCCCTGACCCTTCTTCTCTCTAAAACTCCAATCCGTTTCCAATTTTTGTATAAGATGTAATTTGCGTGCAACAATGTTCCAAATTATGCTAGATCGCTAGTGGAACATGTTGCCAAAAGAATAAAATCTGTGAAAGTGTGCACAGTGTTCTCTCTTCATTTTACTGCTACAAAATGTTTTCGTAGCTGTCAATGACAAAACTGCCTCTGTTCATTAAGTCCAAACATTGGTAGTCGTATTCCAGCAACTGATCAAGGCGAACTTTAAAAAGCAGTTCCTGATAATCAGTTCTCAACAATTATTTTTATTACTAAAGTTCAACAAAATAAAATTTACAAAAAATAATATAAAGCTCATATCCTGGTGAAATAGCTACATGGAAGCCGAAAACCGTATATTCCCTTCTCGTTCTCCCGCCGTTTCCTAGCTTCTCGCGCATTCTTTCTAAAAATCTGGACTTTCTTAAGACCCCTCGGGACGCGGGATAAATTGTTGAATAGCGGGACGTCTGGTCACCTTATGTATCCAGTTATTGTTGAAGTAATTTTGGATTTCGTTGTCTTCCTTGCCGAACGACTATTAGGACGCGAAATATTGTTTTACAATCAAGGAGAGAATATGCCAGAATAAGAAGGAGTTACCTTGCTTTTTCCTACTTCATATTTGAGGACAAACTTGATGCCATTGAACAAAATCGTCTTTTTTCCAGAATGCATTTTGAGAGATTGAATATATGAACCTCTAAGTTAATCAGATAATGTAGAATAACTGTGCTTGTGATATTGTTATTATGTATTTTGATTATTGCCGAACTTCGAGTCGATACAATCATAGATTTGTATATCTTTGTAAGATTTTCTTCGCTCTTAAAAGTATATATATTGTATTTGCGAGAAAGTATCAGAATCAAATTTGGATTTCCTCCTAAGCCTCGCTCTTTCGAAGGGGGCTCGTCTCAAATACCTGCTGTTCTGGGTTGATGCCATTTGGATGGGGGAAAGGGGTTATCCCTTCAACGGGCTCTTTAAGTAGTCCTATCCGGATAAGGTATTGAGGAAGGCTGTCATCATTATTGCATGTGAGATTTCAAAGAAACAATGGAAGGTTGTCAAGTATTTCTACTGAATCCAAGTTATATATCATATTCGATTGGTTAATAGTTTTCAGTGACAAGTTCAGTCACCAAATTGCAGATCGAAATAATGGCATAATAGAATATCTCCCTCTATAAGTTTTACAGTAGGTAGTCTGAAGAAGAAGCTAAGAAAGTTCGGTGATACATTTGAACATTTTTTATTATATAAAGTTATTAAAATAATAAATGGTTTCACGAATAAATTGCTCACTTTGTTCTTAGATCACACTTAATAAGTTTATTGCATGGATAACAGTTTATCTATGTCCCTTTTTCCTTAAAAGATAGGATGTTAACCATATAGGTTTTTTTTTTGAAGCATAATGTTTTTATCATATATTTATGTATCAATTTCACTCTTAAAATAAAAATTGTTGAAACGTTTCAGTTTAAATGAGATTTCCCTAATTTCTCCCACGATATTCTGTCACATCACAATTTGTCTGTGTAAAATATTTCTAACATGCCAAATCCTAATATATCATTCAAGTTAAGGATGAAGTAAAGTAAGCATTCTTCACCTTATTGTTTTGAAAACTTTCAGAACATCATGTTTTGAACGTTTCAAAACAGTAAAATTTCCACAAGAAAGAAATTCAACCGTCACCTAAACATCCTGAATTGTATATCGTTTGTGAAGAAATAGGTCTTAAAATAATTTGAATGGAAGGTATTTTTATGTTATTAAAAGAAAACATTAATCTGTGATCTTAAAAAGCTGCTCGTAATATTGAAGAATAAGGCAGTCAACGAAAGGAGATAAAGGATTATTTACTTTTTATTGCGTGTATTTCTGATTGAAAAGAATTAAAAACTTGTCCAAAGTTATTCCCTCTGTCCGAAGATTATTAAAAAATAAACGCTTCTGACATTTCTGTGCCACTGGCATAAATCAATGGAATAGATCCTGGCGACATTTAGAAAATGCAAAACATTTTTCATGCGGAGTAGATTTTCGTTTCTTTTGAGGAGAAACTTTGCTTTCGAGATTTCTTGATATTTTTCTCCTAAATGAGTTTTTCATTGAAAAATGTTCTTCTTTCTTCATTATTCATGTTTCTACATTAAAGTGACATGTTACATCTATTTAATCAAATTTAGCTTATAACTGCGAGAAGCTATAAATAAATTGAGTCCTGTCATTTGAGAATTTTTCAATACTAAGAAGCCTTTAGGTTAGAATTTTTAAAACTATCTTCGAATTGATTGAAATAATTATAAATTCTATGTTAAATGGGTAAACAGATGTCTACAAAAATAAATAATGTGATAAATTTATATTTTTTTTCGAATCACAAACATGAAAGAATCCAGACGGCATAAAACTATTTGTGTGCCGTTTTGTAAGTCATATAACAAAAAAAAATATGATAAAGAAAAATTTCCGTATTAAAACAAATTCGCTGTAAATTTTAAGTTTTGATGTTAAGAATAATTAAATGAAAAAATATGATGATAAATATAATATATCATCGCACAAACACACAGTATAGATTTTAATAAAATTATAAAGAAAAAAAAAGACTAAATAGTAAAAAATATTTTTATTATTTTTTTTTTCAGATTTTATGAATTTCACAATTATATCACCTTTTATAATAGATCTTTTGTATAGTAAAAGGTGTGTTAGGTTTAAAATTTGTTTCCTGATCTGTACTTAAAAGAAATCAATTAATTTATCAAATAGAAATGACAGTTAATTTTGTAAACAAGCAACATTTGGGATCTCCAGTTTTTGTATAGATAGTTTGAGATACGTAAGAGTTTTATAACTCTGTTCCGTTAATTAAGAAATTGTAAAAATGATGCATACTTGATTTTATGAATTTCTTTAATTTTGTAAAATAAATATTGACAATTTTTTTAAAATATTTTCTAGTTATATTTTCTTCTTGAATACTATCTGTTGATTGTATTTGATTTCTGGCATTAAGTCATTATGCTGAGTGGATGGTTATAATCATAATACTAGTATTATATATATATATATATCATCTTACATTCCTCTATTCCACTGTACTCTTAAATTTCCTTTGAATGGTTTATCAATGATACATCTAAAGACTTAACTAACTGCGTTAATTCGTCTGAAATAACTGCTACGTCTGTGTTGTACTTTTTCAGCAATTTCTTCGTAATATACATTGGATAATACCAGGACTTGTCACTAACTAGAATATTTTCTGGACTACTCTTTAAGACACTGGAACGTTTTTGTTACATAATTATATTCAACAATTTTAAACATTTTTCGTTAATCCATTCTTTTTCGTGAACATGAATGATAACACTATTTGGACAATTGTATTTTGGCAATGCATTTCTTTTCCAAATATCCATTGGTTTTAATTTTGTATTATCTGCTAAACAAGAAAGCACTTCGGTGAAGTAAGCAGTTTCTAGGCTTGTTTTTATGAGAACCGTTTTTGTTCCTTTCTCATCATATAAATTATATTCAGAAAGCTAATTACAGTGATTTTATTTTCCTTCTACTTTCGAATGGAACTTTCACCAACAATAATAATTTTTCTGCAGCACAATTTCTGTTTTCTTTCACAAACTGAATTTTGCATTTGAAACCAGAACTATACCAGACAAATGCAAATGCAGTTTTTTAAAGCCGCCAATGTTCATTTCAAATTTAAAGATGCAAATGATTGGAGAAAAAGAAAACGCATCTGATTCTTAATTCCACAAAATCATTTGGGTCCAAAGGGCTTGTTTTACACCAAATGGTGTAAAAGTTCTAAGATAATATTTTTTTGGATATTTGCATTAAATATAACCCAACACGTTAGGGGAATTATTTACGACCTCAATCATCCCCCTCATATGCATATTGTTCCCTTTATCGCTTGTCAATTTAGAATATCATCGTTTAAAAGCGTGGAGAAATACATCGACTGACTGACTTCAAAATCTCAAAAAAATCGTACATGTACATTTTAAATCTTGGAAAAGCAATGGGTATGCATTATATCGAAATTAAACCTAAAATTTAAAAACACATATATAGCTTGAAATTGTATGAAAATATGCTCTTTATACGATGATATATATATGTTTGTGTGTGCGTGCGTGCGTGTGTGTGTTCGTATAATATTTTTAGAAAGATTTAGATGTTTTGTTAAAGTATTTGCATATAGATTTATAATTCATCTAAAATGTTTGAGAAAAAGGGATGCAACACTTTCTAGTAAAATTGTATTTTAAGGGCAATAATATTTAATCTTCTCTTTTCTGCTTCTCAAACTGTCATTATGAAGAAGAAAATGTTTATTATCCTTTTAAAATGGGGTGCCTTTAATTTTAATCCTCCAGCATATACTATACGTTCCTCCTATTGAAAGATTCAATCTTCTTTTTGTCCAAGCATATTTCTTGAATGGGTACAGTAATCGAATTGGATTTTTTTGAATATTCCTTCTGTTATTTTCAATAAGGAACAGAATTGGGAAACAGGTAGCTCAACGAATAATGGAATTATTAGATAAATATGAATTTAATTCAACTTAGCATCTGCTCTTGAGTGGAATTAACGATTGAGCTATCCATTTCTTAAAGCTTTATTCATCTGATTAGAATACAAAAGTGAAATATTTGAGGAAAGACATATGTTTTTACTCAACAAAATTCAAAATAAAGCATTTCAAGTATATAACATGCATTTTAATGTTGGCTCGACTTAACTATGTAGTAAAAAATATAAAGTACTTTCCTAGGTTTATGAAGTATGAAATTTTTTATATAATATGTAATTCTTCCATTGGTATTCAAAAGGGCCATCAATAATGAAGATAATCAAACTTTGGTCGAAATATTAAGATAATTAACGCAAATATTTTAGGGTTTCTTTAACTTTTAATGACATCATTCACTGTGATAACTGAACACATCGTTAAAGTCAAATCTTTCTTCAATGGATAAAAGTCCTATGATACTCTCTCTCTGTTAAATTGGAATTTTAATTTTCCTTTCTATTTGAAATGAAATCCATTAACTATCATCGAAATCTTTCATTCTATTTAAACAACACATATGTGATGGTGATTTCAAAAATTTCTGCTTGTACAGTGTTAATAGAATGTTTCAGAAACCTTGTGAAATTTTAATCGATCCTGATGATTATTAGTCATTGAAATTTTATATTTTTAATATTATCAAGACATTTTTGAATTTCTGTCAATGTAAAACTAAAAAGTGAACAATATGTGTGTTTGCATATCTTTCTTTTCTGTATATGATTCCCGATTCTTCAGAAATTAAATTTAGTAATTCGCAATAACTGAAGTTTAAAATTGGACCTGTATATAGCGTATTTTACTTTTTCTTTTTAAAACATTTTTCTCACCATAAAACAAATAAAATATAACATGTGCAAGAAACAAGTTATCCTAACGTGCCACCTCATGCCAAAGGAAGAATGTTACAAGCTGTTCGAGGATGGTCGCTTCCATTTTGTATTACATATTTTTTTTCCGTACATCATTTTGGCTATCACGAAAACAAAGCGACTCTGAACAAGTTCTAAATGTTAGTTAAAGGATCTAAAAAAATCTACTCTTTAAATTTGATCTAAAGTGAAAATAATACGGTTTAGTGTGCGATATTTTTAATTGTTAAATGACGAAATAATACAAACATTTTACACATGAAGGATACGCGTTTTATAAAAAAAAAATCTTACTACTATATTAGTACAGATATTTTTTCGAGATGCAGTACTGTTGCTTTTGTTCATTCACGCAATAAGTTAATTCTACGAATATTTCAATTTAATATGAGTTATAGAAATTACATCTTTACGAAGGGTATATAAGCTTTTACACAATGGGGATCCCTTTGAATTTACCATTTTCTTAAAGGAACATCTTGATCAATGAGCAGAAAAAATAGGATATTGAAGCTTTAACCTATTTAAATTTACAAAATTATAACTGCATCTTTATTTTATTATAATGCCAAAATCTTACCAAGATAATGAATTAAAAAGTAGCTAATGGCTTTTTTGTAAATATATTCTATGAATAATAAACAAAAGCAAAAATATTTTATAAATTACTACAAAAAATGAAAAGAAATTTTTTTAATGACTTGGATATCATTGTTTTTCATTGCAAAGTATTTTTACATCTGGAATAATTTTTGAAATCTGCCACCTAATGTCCTCTTCGGCATTCAATTTATCACTGATTTTGTTTGTGTCGCATCATACAAAGAGAAAGAATTTTTCACATACAAATGATTGAAACAAATGATTTTAGATGTTTCACGGCTCTTTCGGTAATTTCAGGATTTTCTTTTCCAATGACGATACGAAAATGCATTATTTAAACTTGACTAAATTTTAATTTCAACGGAGTGTCGGTCGATTTATCAATTTGAGATATATCGACTGAACCAAAGAACGCAGAATAATATGTGACTTAATATGCATCGATTAATGTATTTAAAGCACTTGACTACAAGATTTAAGATATTATTTTATCCATAAAATATTATTTATATTTATTTTTGCAAGCTCACTGCCTTTAATAATTGGGTATTTTATAAATATTAAAATTTAAAAAAAAAATGGCGCTTTTATTAAGCAAATAGTGATCACTTGCAGAACCAGTTTCAATGTTCCAGGGAACTCTAAGATTTCAAGGAAAGCAGGTTGAAGGATTCTGATTTATACAGTTTGAGAATTATATGCATCGTAAAAATAAGAAAATATTGATTTTACATGAATGTGTATGCGTGTGTTTATTTTTATGCTAACGTATTGTAATATATCTGAGCACAATATTATGTATGCATATGTCCTGACTTAATCAACAAATCTTGCATTCAAAAGTTTGAATGTTTCTCAAGAGTAAGGCTACCACCGACACACGCCGCCACAAACTTCAAAGTATTACTTTAATCCTATAGAGTGTTCTTCTTTTCAAAACTAGCATAAAGTAAATTAAATTTAATGCATGAAGTAAAATGCATTTGATAGACTAAAAAATTTTTCGCGAGATCACTTTTTTCTGACTTTCGGTAGTATTTTTAAAAATATAATAAAAATCTCAAGATTCACAATTACATTATTGATTTTAGATCTGGAATGGACGCGTGTTCTTTTTTTTTTCTTCTGAAAAGTAAGCACTGAGTAAATATTTTCAAGAAGGGGTTTGAAAGTCGAAAATGGTTCGTAACCTATTATTTACGCGATAAAATACGAAACCTGAAATGGCACGGATTTTCATAGATAGCTTATACTGAAGCCTTAGATCATTAAAGATTATATTATATTGATTTCAAAGCAATTTGTAACGTATAATGACTGTTAAGACGTACAATGCTTCGTTTATCCAACGTGCATTGCTTATTTAAATAATCATTCCTTTCAGCCAAACCTCCCGTAACACATACATAAGGATATATTAAATTTTTTCCAACAAATCATACAGAAATATGCTAGAAACTTTTCTTAATATTTTTACCTATTTTTGATATTCTAATCAGGCAAAGCATTTTCAAGCAATATATATGAATTCCACTTGAAAACGGAGAATAAAATACGTTTAAATAATTTTCTTCAGTCATTATTTACTTTAATAGTTATTCCAGATTTCTACCTCTCATATCTTTTCCTTTTTGAAACAATTGAAAGATTTTCTTATATGAAAGGTATAACTTAAAAAATCTAAGAATTAATATTTTTGCAATTGTCTACTTGAGGAATATTTTCTGGGATTCCGAACATTTTACTGCGATATGTGCAGGACTTTAATGTAAACGTGATATGTAACCCACGAGAAAACAAGAGACATAATACTAAAATAAAAACTGTGTGTATGTGGCGGTCACAATAATGAGCAATGGGAAAAAAATACGATCAACAAATGCTTGTCGAAATCAACCCAATTCACACAAGAAAATTTGAAAACAAACAGCTCGATGAAGGTCGGTTATAGAATGTACCGAACCACCGAAAGCCCGATTAAAGAGCTCATGCTATAGTATGCATTATTTCTCATTCCATCTATTTCAAAAATATTAAAGTTAACCCACATTTAAGATATACGTTTGTTGCATAGTTTCTTTACCAAGCTTATAATTTGAATTAATCTAAATTAAGCGGTTGGAGCAATTAGTATTATCTTTATTACATAAGCCAGAATGTTTTGAAAAGAAAGTAAAAAGACGAGACAATTAGTTTTTTAGAATCACTCGTTTACTTCAGTTGAATTACGTACACGAACGCACTCTTAACAAAGTTGAGTACACAACAAAAGAGGTTTGAAGAAAAACATCTGCGGTTAAAGAAACTTCTTGAAAGGCTTTTGGAAACGACATTTGCTTCTGACGGAGATAAAAAGTGGAAACAAAGAGTCTTTTTCTGAAAGAAAAAACAGTTGTTTTGAGTATATTAATCTCTAATTATACTCGAAACAGAGATTAGTAGGAAGACGATAAAGAATTAGTTGCGATGGAAATATCAACTGCTCGTATAAAGGCTTTGGAGGAGAATTTTGTGCCCACATTTGATAAACTGCTGATGCGCTTCAAATGGTTTCAAACTATTCCGATCTCTTTACTAATTACAACAGTTAAAAGTTACGGCTTGAAATTTCAACAGTATTAAGGTAACTTGAAATTACGAAACAATTCAATTGCATATTTTTTCAAAACATTTATCTACCTTATATATTACTCTTTTTTTTTATTTTCTAAGCAAATCCATAGTAGTTAAACTTTTGCAGTTCAATAATATAAAGAACGGAAATTTTAAAGTAGGATTCAAATTTCTTATTTGCGTTTTGACTATTTTTCAAGTATATTTTCTAAACATTTTATGTTCATGAATTATTTCTCTCAAAAGGTATTTCAGAATCAATAATAATTTTAAATTGGCCTTATTCCACACGCGTATTCAAGCATTTTAATGCAAATTGCCTCTGAATCATTCATTGACAATTTAAGCTTGAAAGATGAAACCTACTATTAAACTGAACTTTTATTTCGACCCATTTTGCTTTATTCTTCATATATTTGAATACAATAATTTACAAATACTTGAATATGGCATTAATTAAATTAAAATGCGTAAGGTCGCAAAGAAAAATAATCAGATATTATACAAAAGCTCTCTATAAATATACGGTATTTTATGTAAGTTTCATTAAAACTTTGTTACATCAAAAAAACAAACTCTAACAATTTGATTATTTGCTATTTTCGAAAAATAAAAAAGGACGCATGGTATATTTGAGCCAATTTAAAATGATTTACCCTGTTCTTTGTAAAGGTTACCTTAATTTAAAATTCATAGTTTTCTTTGCAGCCACTTTTTTTTTAAAATTTTTAAGTTTTAACTTTGAAACCTCTGAAATTTTTAATTGTTGAGTTCGTTATCCCTTTTCAAAATTAACACAATTCTACAAGCATATGTAATCATGAACACAACGTGAGAGTTAGTTCAAATGTAATAAAAACACAATGTTTTGTTTCATTGAATTATACTTATCTTTACTCTACTTAAAAATAATATGAAATTAAAAAAAATAATTTTAGCCTTAAGATAATTATTTTACTTGCAATACATTTTTTCATAACTGGACACTAATGAAGTCAAAATAAAAAAAAATTATTTCACACAGAATTATTATAAAAAATTTAATAAAAGCAATGTTCAAGATCTAAATATTGGAATGGAAAATCAGTATTGCAAAAAGGGAGTGAAGGAAAAAAAATTCAAAAAAAAAAAAAAAAAAAATGCACAAAGTGTTTTCGACGAAATTTTTTAAATAATTATTACTTCTGTATTTTCTGAATATTATTTTTAAAACCGGAAAAAAATTGGTAATTGAAGAAAATACAATTTACTTATATATGTCAAAAACTAGGTAATTTTATTCATTCAAATATTCCGTTAGAAAATATTTTGAAGAGAAATTATAAATCAAAAGGAATCTTTATCTGGAGTCGATTACTTTTGCAATTTTACGTAGGTACACCGAGTATCGACATTTGTTGGTTAATCACAGAATCCAGCAGAGGAGCATTCGTCCGTGTTTACGTTTGTTTGATCGCGATTAAAATGCCTCACATAAATGAAAATGCCGCTAATTGTGAAATAAGTAATGTGATTCCTTTTTTCCATGTGAAATATGTGAAAACTGCCAAAAAATATCATCAGATTAATAATGTGTGAGGAGAAAACACTAAAAGCGATGGAAAGATAAAAAAAAAAGTCTGAAAGTGTTTGAAGATGCTGATAGAGGCATTCACCATCACCCAAAAATAGGAAGCTCAAGGAAACAATTTCAGCACACAAAATAATTTGCACTGTCTTTTGGGACAGGTAGAGGGTATTGCCAGGGGAAATTTCGTCCTCGTGTTGACACAATTAATTCAGAAACATACTGTGACACACTCACTAAATTGCGTCGGGCAATACAAAGGTTTTTTTTTCTTGTATGGCAATATCTGTCCACTCGAACTAGAGATTTCATCGCCTCATATGGCAGGGAAGAACATGACTCCCTCAGTATAACCCTGATCTGGCGCCGAATTCCTGACACTTGGCCTTCTACTTGAAAAAGAATATAGGCTGTCAGCGCTTTGTGAATATACAAGTAATGATGATGGCATATACAATAGTACCTCCCAGTAAGATACACCTCTGTTTAAGAGATAATTAAGTTTGTCCCACTTCCTTTTGAATAAGGAACTTAATGTATTGACTCTTATTAAAGGACACTGAAAAAATTTCAAAAATAAGATAGAGGTAGTAAAACAAGTAGAAATAGAAATATTGTTTGTTAGCAATCTATTAAGGTTTAAAAGTCTTGTTCTCACTGCAAGATAGTATGCTTCAAGAGAACAATGAAAAGTTATCTTTTGAAAAATGCTTTTCAGTAAGTAAATGGGGATAATACATTAGGAAAAAGTAAGTTGTGGCAAATTATAAAGGATGTTTCACATTAATATGTTTCAAAATCCAGTTATTGTTGCTATAGTTCACAAAAGAAGATAGAAAATTCTGTTAGAAAGTTGCAATATAATCCATACTAGGACCAATGCGAAATGTAAGTTATATTTTCATCAAAAAATAATAAATTGTCTCCATTAACAATAGAAAAATTGCAATAATATTTAATAAATAAAATACGAAGGACGTTAAATTATACAGTTGAAATGAAAAAGCGAAAAATAGTACTGCAGATATTTTAAATTATGACTAATCATTTCAATTACATAACGTTCACTTCCATTCAATTACATGGCCGCTCTTACAAAACATCCTGTATGATCCTGCAGACTAAGCATTATATTTTGCCGCGTTGCTTTGGCGATGAGTTTGTTTCACTGACGAAAGAAAAGGTGTTCAGATCAACTGGACCACCTGCCACGCCACAAGGATCTCACACAGTGGATATGAAGAACTTTCTTTCATTCTTAGATCTTGCAGTAACTGGGTAGCAAAAGAAGTGCATAGTTTGGTATTTATGAGGGTTTTTTTCACATGATATGCAGAAGGGCTCTAAAGAGAAAAAGAACATTAAAACGAATATAAAGCAATCCTCAAATATTATCGAGCTAATTCAGCTGAAAAACTCAATAATAACATAGGATATAGAAATATTTAAAATAAAAATTACTTTTTCAACATACATTTTACGCTTTTATCTATTAACAATCTTTTTCATTTCATAATACTTTAATGAATTTCTAATTGTTGCAAATACAAACATATGTGTTGATTGGTTGTTTATTAACATCGCATTAAGAAGTAACATGAGAGCTATAGATGACGTACCAGGTTATTTCAAACCTCGGTTAAGTGAAGAGGGCGACACCAGAGTTGGCAACCTTTTCTCCAAACATCCACACCATGCCGACGGGAGACTTCAATCTATTCACTGTAATAGGGTGTAAGGTCACACTTAAGATTTTAAATCTATAATACACAGTTAGGAGATTCTACAAATTTTAATTTCAGGAATATAACCAATAGTCAAGGTACTATTTGTGCGGTTTCAACATTTACGTAGTTAAGGGGAGAGAAAAAGAGTACTATTTGTGCGGTTTCAACATTTACGTAGTTAAGGGGAGAGAAAAAGAGATGATTGATATATTTGAGATAAGGTGAGAGAGAGAATTTTTAGAAAATCAAGTGTAAAATACATACATTGTAAGCTAATAGATTTTTAAATCGTTTAAAAAACAAAAATAGAGTTCCATCCTCAATTTTTAAATTAATAATAAATAAAACTAAAAATGAACTCTGTAGGAATATTACTTTTTGATCTTTTCGATCAGCTTTTTTCCATTAGTCGCAGAAAATTCAGAGAAATCAATACAATTTTTGTACCAACCGAATTTCTCCATTTTTTTCATAATTTCTTATGTATTTATTTTACTTTTGTCATAGACATCAGGAAATACTGCTTTTCAATAACTAATAGAATTATATACCATAAGCTCCATACTTTGACAAAAAAATAACATAGAAAATGTTCTTTTTATTGTTATAAAAATAAGTCTCTAACTTTTTGAAATATTTTTATCAGCTCCATACCTCTCTCTCAATGAGAAGATTTCGGAAGGTTTTTCTGGCCGCCATCCATTTTCTATATATGCTTTATCGAACAGCTCATGCGGAAAGAACAAAATACCTCTCCACCATCTCAGAAGAGGATACATGTTATTTTAACTTGATCTTCCTCATTTATTCTTTCCGGGCTCTTAGATATTCCTCTGTTATCATAGTTCGATCGCTGATTTATTTCTCACGCTGAATTAGACTTTTCCCCGACAATCCCAAATTTCGAATAAATATCCCGATTTTCACAATGAATTCTCCATTTTTTCCCTCGTGAATGAACTTCTATTTCTGTATTATTTTTTTTGATAGAGATCCGAAATCTTTCGAAAGATATTTTCCTTCTTCGTGCCTTAATAAATCAGAAAAGAATGTAGGCAAACTCTATTAACTGGAATCAAGAGGTGTAAATGGGGCGTATGCGAGGAATCTTTGAAATAGAATAAATTTAATTAAGATTACAAATTTAATCCCATTTTCCGAATAATTAGAAAAGTTAATTATTAGTAGAGATTTTTATACAAATGAGAACATACTCCAATTTGTTAAATTAGTTATAATCTAAGCCGGTAGGGAAAAAAAGAATATTATAATTAATTAGTGCATAATATTTTCTATTCATTTACCAGCTACATTGTACAGTGTTTTACTTTTCTTAATTATACTAAGAAAAGGAATAAGCCATTTATTTAATTTGTGATGGAATTTGAAGTAATATGTATTAACCTATTATGAACGAAATAAAAAACCTAATTCTGAAATTAACAAATTGATAAATATATTATCAAATATAATATATTTTCTTATTCTTTAAATTACTCAAATTTGATTCATTACTCATTTGAACACTTCAATAAATTTTCATTAGCAGTTATTTTTATGTATATGGCTGTATGTAATAAAATGGGATATTGAGATGTAATTACATAATGTAGTTACTTTTAAGATAAGAATCTAAACATTTTCATGAAACAAATTATCACACATATATCTATATTTATAACTCAGACCGTTTTTCCTTTATGGATGATTTTATATAATAAAACTGGTGTATTTCTCGTGGATTCAGTGTTTCATTATAAATTCTTAGAGACATAGTTTCTAGAAGCATTAGGAGTAACATTAGAGTGATTGTGTTGCCTTACTTTTAACAGGTGATAGTACTCACCAATACAATAAACTTTCATCAAAGAATACATGGACTAAAATACAGGGTGATTAATTTAAAAGAGTACCCGTTTGTTTTTTGTATTATCCAAATCTATAATATATGTAGCAAGACTTTCAACATCATTACTTATTTAATATGTCTATATTTAATATAGAAAAATTAAATAAGTAATGTGCGAGTATCGTTTTCTTTCATTTTCTAAATGAGAAAACTTGTTTTTTAATCATAAATTTGGGCGAACATCATTAATTATTTTTTAATTTGATTTTGCGCAAATGATACGAGTAAATCATCTGCTTCTTTCAACGCTTTTATTTTTGTAAACTCACTTCGTGAGATTACGTCTTTAAGTAAATTTAAGGCTTTAGATAAATTTAAAAGTTTAGATTTGTGTAGTATTTAAGATGACAGACGAATCGGGTGATAGAGATAAGTCTCAAACTTCTAGCCGCATCGTTAATACGCAGTCTATCACTCTATGAATGGAAGAAAGGATTCTTTGATAACTAGTTTGCGACTAAATGGTGGCATTAATAAACTGTTACTAAGAAACAGTCACTCAGTCACTTCTAAAATATTTAAGTCATTTTTTCGGTCTTAAATAAGTTGTATCAGAATGATTTACTAATGCATAGTGCTAATCTAATCGTATCCTTAAGCAAATTATCATTCAAACTTATAATTATTTTTATAACAGCAAATAATAAGGTTGCCTAAATTGTATTCAACCAGGAGATATCACTTGAAATTTGTTTACATACTCATAGTGTGTATATAAATTATGCTATTTTTTTATTGCTTATTATTTGTCTCTAATACCCTCATTTTTATATCTCATTTACTGCAGTTGCATAGTAAAGCTATCTCACATAAGTTACGAGTTTTTCATAAGGTGAGGTCAATTCAAATTACGTTATAAAATAGAGCCCTAGGTTACTTTGTGACATTGGGCTATTCGCAGTTTCTCTTCACTAACCTTGGGGACTTTTAATTGAGATTGATTGCTTTTGCTAAACAACCTTTGCCCAACCAAAAATCAAACGTTGATATGCAGATAGGAAGCAGGTAGAAATGAAGTGAAGAAGGAGAGTTAAGAAATATATAAACTCCGACTGAAAGTCGCGATAGAGCAGCTGAAGGAGAAAATATAGAGAGGTTGAAGAAGAAGTGGATAGAGAGTTTGCAGGATAAGTTGGAAAGAGAGGTTGAAATAGGTAATTAGATTAAAGATTAATGCAAGAGGTTTATTTATTACTGTTTTCAACAAGTGATTCGGAGTCTGAGTTGCAGTCGAGGAAGGATTAGTGGTAAGAGTCAGTTAGATTACTATTGGTGGGTTGAATTTAGTTAATAGAAATCTTCCCCAGGAGAGCATATATATAGCTATTGTTATAGTAAATAGAAGTTAATAAATTCCGCAAATATTATTCTAGTGTCTCTTTGATTATTGTGTCGTAGTGTTTAATAATTGAATCTAGCTATGGCACAAGAGGCAGCCTGGGTCGGGCAGGCGTCGCAACTTAAAGAAAAATGCGTATGAGAACCCTTTACAGTTGGGCCTCATTTATTCTTGGGGGACAATAAAAATTTATATATATATATATATATATATATATATATATATATATATATATATATATATATGTGTGTGTGTGTGTGTGTATGTCTGTGTCTGTGTATGTGTGTATGTGTGGACAGTCATCCGGACTGCACACGATGAACCCGCTTCAAAGCGTGGGCAAACGCAACAGTCGGCCGGCAAGGTTATGGCGACTGTATTTTGGGATGCGCATGGAATAATTTTCATTGACTACCTTGAAAAAGGAAAGACCATCAACAGCGACTATTACGTAACGTTATTGGACCGTTTGAAAGACGAAATCGCCGAAAAACGGCCGCATTTGAAGAAAAAAAAAGTGCTGCTTCACCAAGACAATGCACCGTGTCACAAGTCAGTGAAAACGATGGCAAAAATCCATGAATTGGGCTTCGAATCGCTTCCTCACCCACCGTATTCTCCATATCTGGCCCCCAGAGACTATTTCCTGTTCTCAGATCTCAAAAGAATGCTCGCTGGAAAGAAATTTTCGTCGAATGAAGAGGTGATCGCCGAAACTGAGGCATATTTTGAAGTAAAGGACAAATCGTACTACAAAAATGGTATCGAAAAGTTGGAGGGTCGCTATAATCAGTGTATCACCCTTGAAGGGAATTATGTTGATTAAAAAAAACTAATTTTGCAAAAAAAAGGGGGGGGGGGCGCCACGATGGGCGGGGGACTTTTCAATTCACCTGTTAAATGAAATGTATATTGAAATTAATTATTAAACGAAATTAGGTTAAAGAAATCGAGTTAAATAAATATTTTCTGAAGAATAATCAGGAAACGCCTGAAACCACAGCTTTTCTAAATCTGTTTACGGCAAATAAAAGACACTGTGTCAACTTTTTAAAATAGTTATCTGTAAATTTTTTAAACACTAAAAACAGTTTTATAAGGTATCAAAATTAAAAATAAGAAGTCCAAGAATAAAACGCGCAAAGATTTATAGGAAATTATTCATCAATGCATGTCAATAAAAAAAACAAAAAAAGATCGTTAAGCTGCTTTATATAAAATTTCAAAAATGAATAAAATTTCCTTTATCTCTGTTAAACAGAAATATCTATCCCGTTCTCGAAACTGATATTCACATTGGGATATCTTCATGTGTGAATGAAATCCATTATTTGAAATGTAATATGACGATTTTATAGCATATCTTACAAGAGAAATAATTTTATGGGCTTCAAATGTTCAAATCAAAGAAGTGTGTTGCGTTGAAGACCATCATTAAATCTCCTTTAAAAAAATTCATTTTTTTCCCAAACCTGTTACTGCGACTGAGATTATTTGATAAACGTGATTTTATTCTTTTTTCTTTATATAAAATACGACAAAAATGTTTCTCAACACATTAAGTCTATCGTAAAGTTATGTCCGTTTGTGAAGTGAAAGGAATGAATAATTTTTTCTTTCATTTAATAATATTTATTGCACAAAATAAGTTTTTTCCTTACTAGAATTAGTATATAAATGTTAAGTGAGAAAAATTTGCTTACAGGAATCGCCATGAACACATCTCTTCTTGCTCGGAAGAAAAACAAATTCGTTTTAACCTATGATAACTCATGATGGAAAGTAGATTACTTACGAAAACATTGTAAGGGCGGAAGTATATTGCGGGCCAACCGACCGGACTTCTCTACTACCATATCATGCTTGAGTTTGACAGAGGAAATACCGTGTATAGAGTGCTTCGTCTAAAGACCAACACATTACGAACGAGCTTTTGAAACCTAACGAAAAGATCGAATTACAGAGATACTGAATGATTTGAACAAAGCACTCGAAGAAAAGGGACCAATGATATTGAATAGGAGGAACATAATTCTGCATCATGATTTGCTCATCAACGACTTGTCCCTAGGCATAGAACCCTTTAATTATATATATATATATATATATAAATGAAGGGTTCTCTCTCTCTTTCTACATGTAATAATATGTATGATTGGTTATATAACTATATATATACTGTATGTAACAGCATGTATATGTATATAGTTGAGGAAGGTTATATATATATATATGTTTATGTATGTATGTATGTATGTATGTATAATAACCTATGGCATATTCTTATATGTAATATGTATGTATGTATACAACTATGTATTTCTTTCTTTCTATGTATATGTATATGTATGTATATAACAACAACCAGTATGTAATAACAACATGTATATGTATAAATCCCAGTTTTTCTCCCTTCAAAATATTTTTGGAAGAAAAGAAATTCGAAAGTTAAACAGATGTATACCAAACACTGAGTTCTGTGTCTCAGAAGGCAAGGCATTTTTCATATATGGTATTTAGAAGTAACCATCACGCCAGTAATATCATCAGTTCCTATGACGTACTATGGACGGAAAGTAAATTTATGAGATAAGTGTTCAAGTCAAAGAAATGCAGTTTGTGGAAGAATAGTCAATAAATCTCAAATAAAATGTTCTACACAGAGTTGAGCCCACTCAAAATGTGAATTGTGCATGAATGAAAAAATATTTTCATGATTTTCATCAGGAATAGGTATATGTATTTTGTATTATGGTAATTAAATTGAAGGGAAATGTTGTTCAGTTTCCCTATTTCTAAAACTGTGAAATATTTTCAACCTTATTGATCCGACAGGACTAAAAAAATACCAGATTAATTGTTACCTTTATTTAACGATGTTTTTTAAAATGATTTATTTTTGTATTATTAGTCTCCTAATCTGGTTTTATAATGTAACAAAATAATGTTTTAAGATGTTCCTTTTAATTCATAATATGATGCATAAAGGGTTAAGTAAGAGCGAGTTTAATTATATTGTAGACAGCGCGTTAATTACACTTGAAAATGCCCTGCCGTTCCTCTCCACCGTTCTCGAGCACTGCGTCAGCTTGGGAAAAACTTTTCAAATTTAAAAAAAATTAATCTCATAACTTCTGCAGCATTTTTTTAAATTCGCATTTACACTCTAACAAATTTTCACTTAATCGATTAATTAATTGGTAGTTTCAACAATGATCTTCCAATCATGACATTTATTACTTTGGCACTATGTTTTGATAATTTTTGAAATTATGAAATTCTATTACGTTTCGAAAACGATTATTGTCACATTTGTATAACTTCAGTCTTATCTTCGATGATAATTGCATACGCTTCTGATGCTAAATATAGTCTCGAATATAATAAATGAGATAATAGAATTAAGCAGTTCCCGCCACATAATTAAGAACGATTATTTGCGGGCGGATGCCTACATCACCCAAATAGACAGATTTCACCCAGAGAGAAGGTTAGAGCACAGAACCGGTCTACCGAGGGAAATGAAGAGAGGGCATGAGCTCGCCAGATGGCATTTGTTCAACTGTTTAAACAGTTGCCTCGTATATAAATGCAAATGAACATATTGACATTTTTCTTTACTTAAACAGCTTGCAACGAGCGGTTTTAAACGAGTTAGGGCACCAAAAAAAAAGCATTATAAAAAAAAACTAAAATTTGGCAGAAAATAACGAAGAAAAATATAACGTAAGAAATTACGACTCATCCTACCGAAGTAGATGTTTAGAAAAATATCTAACAAATAAATAACTAATCCACTTGCAATAAATAAGTCAATATATGCATACTAAGGCAAGAAACTATATCAAAGTAAAACTTTCTTAGAATAACCGTGATGACATAACAAAAGTAATGACCCTTGACCCGGAAAAAGGCATTGAAATGAAGGTATGGGTAGATTGAACACTTTCATGATTGATATCTTGACAACCACATTTGAAACAGAGGAAGATTAAATAACCATCTGCAGTCAGTACGTTTTAATAACATTAATGGGAAATTTGTAAGCTTCAATTAACGGAAGATTAACTGTTCTTGAAAAGGAACAAAAAGTACATAATTATTTCTCTATGTAGGAAAAATAAAACTTTTCAACTATAAAATGTTAATTAAGTCACTACTAAGATTAAAAATATATCCTTAAAACTTTAGCGTCTTTGAACTAGTTAGTAAAATTTTCCATAAAAAAAAATAATTTTAATGTGACGGTAAAATATTATCTTTTTGTCAAGAAACAGGGCCTTTCGTTTTGTGAATTGATAATTCAACATTTGAATTATCCATTCTTTTTTGTGTTTAAAAGTAGGTTTAAGTTGCCAAATTTAACTACAGAATACTTTTTAATTATTAATATTTGATCAATTTATTCAAAAAAAATAAAATGTGTTCCGTCGTTTTATTGGATATCCTCTCTGTAAATATATATATATATATATATCTGTGTGTGTGTGTGAGGAATTCGTTTTGCTACCATCTATTTAATTCTGTCGCACTTTTCACGCCAATTCAAAATCAAAGTTAAAAAATAACTACTACTTTTAAACCTCGAACTGAGACAAGCATCTAATCCTTCAAAATCTCATTAGAGAAATTGAGAACATTCTGCAATAAATTAAGGGAAATTTTATTGTATTAAATGAAATATATTTGTATAAAATATATCTTTAAACACTACCCTGCTGTCACAACAAATCCTCGGGGATGCTATTAGTGATAAAAAAAAACACCGAACTTTCAGTATAACTGGACCAACGTTGTAGCGTGTGTATATATATATATATATATACAGTACATATATATATATATATATAGTATATATATATATAAACACACACACACATATATATACGGTGTTTGACAGAAATGTCTGACTCTTCGTCGTCATGTGACATATTGCGCCAACTAAAAACTGTACATACGAAATTTCAATTTTCTTGCGGTAATCTTTAAAAATGTGTTTCCTTCAGTAAATTATTTTAAAACACCCTGTAGTATAATGTATACTATTATTCCTTTATTGTATTATTATTTCCGAAATATTTAAATTATAGAATTTTTAATTCAATATTCTAAATTTTTTGAGATTCTTCTAAACAAATTCATATTGAGTTTTTCCGTAATTATTTGAAAGAAAAGAACATTCAGAAGAATTCAGTTTTTCCTGAAAGAAATTTTAATTTTAAAGCTATTACTTTAATTAGACTGAGTCATCAATAACTTCCGATGCATGTAGGCAGAATCTACTATTCGTATCTGCTGTTTCTAGCCTTCTGAAACTTGTTACATTAACGGTCATTCAATAATCTCTCAGGTGGCGAGTGAAAAAGTGCATATTTGTCATTTGATGCTTTGGGAATTCAAACAAGGCAATAATGTAAAGGTGACAGCTAAAAAAGTACGCAGTGTATACAGGGTGGGACTGATAATTTATCGGACAGTTAGTAATTTGTTTACTTAATCCCTTTCTGTGAAGAGAAAATCTTAAAAATCGAACCGAGAGTAGGATGTCCTTTCGACCTAAGCGACAGTTTTTTAAAGGCAATATTGGAGCAAAATCCATGTCAAGCAGCAAACTGTATTGCAGAAAGGCTGAATACATCACAATCAACAGTTTGCCAACACCCGGCGAAATTAAGGAATGACAACAGATTAGGAACATGATTGCTCACAATCTCAATGAACGGAATAAAGAAAATCGCATATCAATCGCCACGAGTTTGCTCTCACGGGTAAAAGTCGAGCCCTTTTCAGATAGAATTATGATAGGTGATGAAACATAGGATACAATAGCTTAAAATGATCAACTTTACCCAACCAGATCCTTTCATGGAAAAAAGGGTTTTACTGAGTGTATTGTGAGATTGTCAAGATGTAATTCATTACCAGGTGTTAAAGCCAGATTTAAAGATTGGAGTTACGGGCTTTCAGCAGCTACAAAGAGTGAAAGCGAAACTCCACGGAAAGTGTCTTGCACTCGCCAATCACAAAAGCCTCCTTCTGTTGTGACTTAAGAAAGAATTATTGAGCTTGGATTGACTGTTTGACCACACCAACCGCACTCACCAAACATTAACCTTCTCTAAATTACCACCTGTTCTGTTTCTTACAAAACTTTACGAATGGAAAATTTTTCCAATTCATACGAGTCAGTTAGCCCACCTGCCATTTAATTCAGTCCAAGCCAACCACATTTGACAAAGAAGAAAGTTATGAGCTTCCAAGATGAGGAGAGAAAGTCATACATAACAGTAGTGAATACATAATTAATAAAAATACTTTGCTGCTTAATGAAAGGAAAATAATTGTCCGATTAAAAAGGACGTTATTTATGGCTCGACCTCATATATAGAAAGAGAACGTTAGTACTGTCAGTATACGAGTATTACTAATTTTAAACTATTTTTTTATTTAAAAGTTAATCAAATAATTTTATATGTATATAAGTTTTGAATGGAATATCTCTTATGATATTAAACAACTTTTTTTTTAATTCATGAAAAAAACACCTTTAATTTATTGGTCTGATTTTATAAAAATTTTCATAAAACATTTATTAAAATTGCAAATAGACTTTTACTTCAATTTCTATTATTTATCTCATTTAAAAAAGACACATTTTTTTAGTATTAGTAAGTTTTAATTCTTCCACCTAGATGAATCTTCCAATCTTAATTTTATTTCAATTTTTAGAGTTTTGGATAATTTCGCAAAACATAAGCATTTATAATTCCCTAAAACGCTTAAATTCTCATGAATTAAACAAATCTCCTAGTCCCACAAGACATCCAAACTTCTTCACATAGTTAAATGTTGCTGTGGGATAAACACGTTCCGAAATGACTAAAATAAAAGCAAGAAGAATGCTTAACACGGTGGTAAAATTCTTTTCAGTTGTAAAAAGCGGGAATTTTATGTGCTGTCAACTTGGTTATCTGGAAGAACACAACCATAATAGCTCCCCGAGGAAAGAGTCTCTTCAAAGAGCTGGAGCGAGGAGAAACTGGTGCTCCATCCCCTAGGGGTTTTTCGGAAATTGTGCACCTGTTATCGAGTCATACACTGTCGAGGGTGTTAAAGACACTGCTTTCGCTTTCTTTGGGAATAAAACGAACAGCAATTGATAGGTTCTGGAGGTGGGAGCTAACGTGAGCTAAAAATTGACTCCAATGTTTGTTGGAAGAAATAAAATTATAAGCCAAAAATTCTAATCCTGCGATATTGATCCGGTATGTGTAAATAAACAGGGATGTCATTTTATTCATTTATTTTTTTTTTCTAAAAGGGTAGGTCAGTGTATGATACTCTTCTTTGTTACAGAGTATCTGAGTTTTTAAAACTCATTAAATGTTCAGCCAAGAAAGAATCAATTTAAATACCTTATGAGTTTTGTTGCTCTTTACAAAATGATCACCGAGTAAATATTATTATGAATGTAAAATGGTTGATATCTCGTGTTCTCGAATAAATATCACAGCAGAAAATTCCACCTCAATGGATGAAAACTGGATTGGTTTAAGAAATAAGTACTTATAAACAGAGTCATAATTATAAACCAATATTATGATCATTACTTAATACCATTTTGCGCCAATGTCGTGTGTTTATCTAAAAAAACTTCTTATCGGTAATCACTCCAATACTTTCTGTCTCTATAAATGGCCGTTCAAGATCTCTATGATATCATTTCCTATTCGCAACACTTCTTATATAGTTATTCTAATTTACATAAGTCACGATTCTTTAACAAGACTAGATTTAACTTGTTTATAAAACAAGTTAAGTTTTTTCTGCTGTAGTGTTTTCGTGAAAAGAATCGGAAAATTTGAGCGCGTTCCTTTCAACCAACATCTCCTCTCCAAGTCAACCCGTAGCCGGGGATTGGTCTCTCGAAATATGTCCCCTCCAAGTCTTCAGTATTACTCGTGCTGTGTTGGAAAAAAGTCAGCTCCTCTCTCCAAATGAGTTACAGCTGAGCACCTGAACCCTTTTTGTTTCCGCCTGGAGTTAACTTTACATTTTTGCAAACTAGCCGCTCACTGGGACTGAGAAATTCAATAAATTCAGACAGTAAATCACAATTTTTTTAACTTTTCTGGTTTTTAAATCCACATGAATTATGGAACTAAATATTAATTTTAATTTGCAATAATAGTTATGATAAAGAAGTACTTTGTACCGATGGGAAGAAATTCCGTAACTCTTTAGCCACGAAGTATAGAAAATATCCCTGGGCTACACATTTTGATTAAAAAATTTTTCTTTTGTAATAAAATATGTTGTGTTAATTTTGTATTTTGTGTACAAAATTATTTTCACGCTATAGATGCAAATTTCTACATCATAAGGCTTTCCGTTTAAATTTCTGTTGTATTTTTTCATTATGTCTATGAAGCTGATAGGGAAGTTTCCTAAATATACAATCATAACTGTGGATGTGATTTCCGAATTCGTAGCATAGTCTTCTGAACAGGAGGATTATGATAAATACTGTTAATATTTGTGATTATATAACTCTAAAATGATTAAAACTCGCCTTATTTGAATAATTTTAACTGATGTACAACATACTGATAAGAATTTCGTAGTATGTTATTTCATTTAGTTTCATTGTTTCGATAATATCGCACTTAGATGCAACATGACCTAGTAATTTTGAATCTCCGTGAAGTCAACAGAACGACGCCTGAGTAGGCAGTTCACTCTCCAAACTTCCACACATTCTCAGTGTAAGGGCTGTGAGCTCGTCCAATTTCAAGTGTATCACCCCCTTTACACGCCCTAACGATGTTTCTCTCTTTTAGACCCTTCTTGCGAGCCAATATTTAACTTTTTTTTTCTATTTCTTTTCTAATGTCCATATCACAAATACACTTTGTTTGGAGCTATACAGCTTGGCTCTCGCACCACAAGCCTCTAACTTACTCACTCACTCTCACCTTACATGATAGGCACTTAGTAGCATCGAGACACGACGGAAACAATGCCTGTCCTGAGTTCGGGATAATGACTACTTGGCTACTGAAGTCGCCAGAGAATGTTGCGTGGTTATAGATATATATATTTAAAGAAAGTTTCCCTAATCCAATCTTGTTTCATTTTGCGTCAATTCATGTGGCTTTTTTGAATTACAAATGTACTATCAAATGCAGCTATCGAGCATAAAAATATTCCCCATCTATGTCATACACATTAAAATGTCTACATTCATATAGTAAAATGAGCTCATCCAACTGCAGTAAGTTCTGGAAAAAGAAATGATTACTTAGCTAGGATAACACAATTTATTTTATGACTTTGTGACATTGGACTATTCGCGATTTCTCTTCACTAACCTTAGGGACTTTTAATTAAGATTGATTACTTTTGCTAAACAACCTTTGCCCAACCAAAAATGAAACGTGAATATGTAGATAGAAAGCAAGTAGAAATGAAGTGAAGCGGGAGAGTTGGGAAATATATAAACTCCGACTGAAAGTCGCGATAGAGAGGCTGAAGGAGAAGGAAAGAGAGGTTGAAGGAGGAGTTGAAAGAGAGGTTGAAAGAGGAGGTTGATTAGAAGTTGAGGGATCCAAGAGATTTAGTTATTCCAGTGTTCAACAATTGTTCCAGAGTCTGAGTTGCAGTAGAGGAAGGCTTAGTGGTAAGAGTCTGTTAGATTAATATTGGTAGGTTGAATTAGATTAGTAGAATCCTTTCCCGGGAGAGCATAAATAATTGTTGTTATAGTAATTAGAAGTTAATAAATTCCGTAAATATTGTTCTAGTGTCTCTTTGATTGACTTTTAGCTATGGCACAAGAGGCAACCCGGAACGGGCAGGCGTCACAACTTTCATAAATTGAAAAAAAAAAAAACATGTTAAAAAAATTACTAAAACTGTTATTTAAAATGCTTTCTGGGGGGGGGATACAGATTTCGCCGCCAAAGGGACAACACAAAGGAAATTTGATTGATTCACTCACACATGCACTAGCCGTATCCTCCCTTATTTCTTTATTAGGAATTGAAAAGAAAAGATATTAATTAAACACTATTTTGAAAAGTGAATAGATGTGCGATTTATCATTGCCTAAAACTGAAACCTCTTGGGTCGCTGATAATTAAGAGCTGATGCGGAAGCCAATCAGAATTAAAATAAGTTCTAAGGATATAGAAATCAACTGCAGATTTCCTAAGACAACCCAAAGCAACCTCTTTACCCTACATGAATCTCCGCAGTCAAGTAAACTGATATCCTTCCATTTCATTTCTTCAGTTCGTCTATCAGTCACGATTAAAAAAAACTCAATTATGACTTTACAAGACAATCAACAAGGCATTACGGTAGAGGGGCTTCGGCTATTTCATCGGATTCCTACCCACATATATCTGTTTTTCATTGAATAGCTGACATATTATAAAATATTTTGCTTCGCATGGATAAATATTGGTTGTAATACCATATATACTTGACTGTATTGGATGTATACATGTCAGTATATAATCTCATACGTACTTGGTTGTATTGGTTATATACATGTCAGATATATCTTTGACGAATAGTAAGTATTGACCGAGAATATTACTTATTTCCTTAATGAGTTCTTATCGAGTATTCCTTAAGATTGAATTTGTCTGAAAAGCAACATTTCCTATTTCCTACAATAAATATCAAAGCAAATTTCTTCTGTTATATTGCTTATAAAATCAGATTATATTATTATATTCTTAGTAGTTAAAAGACATCTTAACTTTCAGACAAACTAAACATCATAACTTTTTTTACACGACCCAGAACTATAAAATATAGTTCGCTATTAAATAGTAGAAAATGAAAATTGATCGTATTTGAAAAATAAAAGAAATGGATTAATTTTATCATAAAAAAGGAATAGAATTACAAATGTAATTATCTCTAAATTCTAAGAAAATCAGAAACCAGCCATAAATTTTCATCCCAATGAAATAAAATTTGCAAATGACTATTTTACGAAGCTAGGCAAAGAGCTTTGGAACTATATATAATACATGTGAATAGATAAACGAAATCTAAACTATTTTACATACTCAATTCCCGGCACTTTTGAATATGTTCTGGAAGCATAAATGCCGACACATTTTAACCTAAAATGATTTTTATGAAATTTTACTGAATAACCATATAATTAAGATCCATACCACTTAAGCATACTTTTTTGCCAGGGAATTCCCTTTTTATCATTACAATATTGTTTCGTATTATGAAAACGAGATGAAAAAACTTAAGAAAAACTGAGGAAGAACAAAATATGACATATGGAATCCAGAAAAGAGATTCATTCTCTTTCAGAATCGCCTACTTTGACCCATTATTTATCATAAAAATTGTTTGTAAATTTTCTTAAAATACCATCAAACTGGTTTTCTTCCAATTTGCTCATTTCTCAAACTATTCTTTTACTCCCACAAACAAAATGAATTATTTGAAAAATGTTATCCGTCGAAAACAATTCATCCCTCAACACAACTTACTTTCAACGTTGACGGTAAACAAATTTCGTATAATGTGTTTAGTAATAATTTATATTTATAATAAGAAAAATATATATTTTTACACCTCATTCAAAGGTCTTTTAAAGGGCTCTTAATAAAGGGCTCTTATTCTACGTTCACATGGCACGGAACTTGCAAGATAAAAGATACAAATAATAAAAATAGATAAAAAAAATTGAACCTAATGCCAGTTCTTAATTTGAAGTTTAAGTTATTTTATCCTCGGTAGGAATATTTTTTAAGTCAAAGACTAACTCACGTAGTATCATATAAATGCATTTTTAAAAGTTGTTTTATTTGGAAAAAACGGAGTCACGAACTTCGTGAACAATTTACTTCTCTTGTTAACAAAACATTCCCACATTATGATGTTTTAGAAATTTGTTTTTTTTATCATTAATTTATTTTAAAAACTGGTGCTTTCTTTATTTTATTACAGAATCGATAGGTTTTTTTTAATGAAAATTGTTTACGAACTATTTATAATAATTTATAGACGGCATAAAAGTTCTTCAAACTAGCATAATCTTATTATTTAAAAAAATAACAATAATAAAGCTTTAAAAACCAATAATGTATTTATAATGCTTTTGGAGAAACCCTTAGTGAACCCAGATAGCATACTATAATGTTTGATACAAACCAGATAATGCTTTTCCAATAACAAAGAACCAAAACAAAGCGATTCCGAGACTGAATTCCGCAAAGTAGGAAATTTATTGTCTGAACTAAAAAAAACTGCAGCGAATGGTAAAGTATGTAAACGCAAAGGGAAATTAAACAATCCTTATTGAAAGAAAGTCACCCGTGTGGTGACCGGGAATGACAGAATAGTCCCACTGTAGCTCATGCATGTCGCAAGAGGCGACTGAAATGGGTACCTAACGTCTGGGGGTATAGCCGGCACCCTGGAATTATAGCAGTGGGCTTTAGAGGCTTGCCCGCTTCATGTAGGCCTCGGCCTTCATGAACTTTAGGCACCCTAGTCATCTTTCTCTTTCCTATGGGGTTTACTGTCTTTGGTAAACACGGGTGACACACTCCCAGCAATCCTTCTCTATTTTCGATCCTCCTTCTTGTCAACCAATTTTTAATCTTTTTTCACTTTTTTCACACGCTTTGATGCCAGATTTATTTTGTTTGGCGTAGCAAAGCTACATCCGGATCTTGTGTCACTAAAATGCAATCACTCATTCAATCACCGAAAAAAAATGTTGGAATGTTATATTCTTCAAAGGCGAGAAGAATAATATTTCGTCATAGCTACATTACCAATGGTGAAATAAGAAAGAAATGCTGAAATTTAGCGAAGCATTCAAAATTATTTTTTAAGTTTTTTTTTTTATAAAATTACACAATTTAATATTATATTTTTATACCATTTCTTCTCAGGAAAGACTCCAAATACTGCGAATCAATTCCGCATAAAATTCTTTTAAAGTTTCATTCATCTTTAAATCGAATTTGAAGTTTTCTGTTAAATAAAGTTAGAAGCCGAGGTCGTTCTTTGTTTCTAACCGACTGTAGAGTGCAGAAGTGCCCAGCTACACTGAGTTTGGAAGCCACATTTCAGAATACTATGAATGAGAAAGTCAAAGTTAAGAAGCTATGTTGCTTTGAACTGCATAATGGATGACTATTTGTTTCGCTTCATTGAACCTACGTATTCGAAGAAGACATTTCTTTTCAAGAAAATTCTGAGATGAAAGAAATCAGTTGAATGAAATGTCTCGAGGGGCAAAGTGTCAGAAAACATTTCAGAAACGCGATTCTGTATTTTTCCAACGCATGGCTTCATGAAATGAATCATATCCTTTTAATATTTCTAAATAAAAGGTTGCTGAATAAACAAAACACTTTCTAATATGTTATTCAAATAAATTATTTTCATGCTTCATACTGAAGAATGAACAATCCTTTGGAGATTTGATTACTTACATTTCCTTTCAAATGAAATGTAAAGAAAGGTTTATTTAACATCAATTTTTCAGCTGCTTGATTAAGATTTATTTTATTCCAAGCAGTGTTTTTTATTTAAATGATTTTTTTTTCTATTTAACATAAGGAATTCTGTTAATTTAATATAAATTCCTAAGCACACAATTCTTTGAATAATTACTTATTTGTTCGCAATGTTTTTTTCATATTCTCCTCTCCGTCTGAATATTTGATGATTTAATTTCAAAGAATATGTTCGACTTGGAATTATAAATGTTTCGTCTTATCAGGTTGACATTTTAATATTTTAAATAACTTTGAATAAGGAACATCTAATTAAAATTAAATAAGCACACGTGCAGAAAAATATTTTTGATTGTATTAACTAAATGTGAAACCAAAATCAATCCACATTCTTAAAGGAACTTTAATACATAATTTTTTTTAATTATACGAGCAAAATCATCGGGTATGTTTTCATTTAAATTAATAAATGTAAGAAAATACTTTAAATAATGCAAGTTATATTTTATTCAGAGTATGGAACAATAAAATTTCTCCGAAATAGATTTAACAAAAGGTTTCTTTAGTAAAGTTGTGCTTTACAAACACTGAATATATTATTTTTTCGGTGCTTTATATTTTAACTGAATTTAAGAACTATCAATAACTTATTATTATGGAGTCATTTCTCGATATATAGCACTGAAATTAGACAAATTTTAATAACTTTATTTATTACTGACATATCTACTACAATTTTCCATTTAAGTAATTCTACAGTTCATTTTTACATCATCAGGCAAGTAAATTTTTTTGGGAAAGTACAGCGGTCTTCCATAATGAGCTTTTCAATCACATTAACTTTCCGGGACTTTAATATGACGTCGTTTGAATTGAAAATATCTCCCAGTGAAGAGTGACATTATGATGCCTACTGATTATCATTTAGTTTACCTTCCACTACAATTCAAAGAATTTAGTCACTAAATTACACAATCAAATGAAGAGGAAGACAGATAATAATCAAGTTCAGTTTTTTTAAATTTATTTTTAAATTGAGAAAATATAATATTTGCTCTTTCTCTCTCTCACTGTCTCTCGCTACTTACTAACTATTAACGCCTCTGAAATCTAATGTGGAATTAATATTAAATTTCAAACTTACCAACAAATACGGCTCTTAGTTTCAGATTAAATTATCATCTTTAAACTATAAATATGGAATTAACAGCATTTAACAATTATAACAAGGCCTAAAGATCATATAGAGGGAGAGAAGAAGCTTCATTCAGAAAATAAGTAAAATGCAATAGAAGACATTACACAGAGTGTGTTGAAACACATGATCGAAAATTTAAGCGGTAGTAGAAAACATCTAAACGTATTTTCAATTTACGATGCTTAGGTGGAGGGCAAGCTGTAAACCGCTAGATGGTGCTGTTCTGGAAAGAAAAAAGCGCGGGTGCAATAATCATTAAAAAACCATATCTCCTGAAATCCACGGTAGGAATGTCAATGTGTTAGAAAACTCGCGCTTCATGCTTTTCATTACAGCGCCGTCTAGCGGTTTACAGCTTACTCTCCGCCTACGCATAAAAAGTGGAAAATATCTCGTTTAGATGTTTTCTACCACCGCTTAAATTTTCGATCACGAGTTTCGAAATCCTCTGAATGCCTTAAATAATAATAAGACCGTCATTTGGTGCAACTATTAACTAATTAAATTTATTCAATTGTTATTACGAGATAGAAGATCGCATATCTTTAAAAGAGATGATTTAGATTGTGAGATTATGTTTTTGTTTCAACAATATATATTTAATATAAATATGTCTGTGTTGTGAAGCAGAAAAAATGCAGTTATCTCTTAAACTTACTGAGTTATACCAAAACATATTAATGCAACATGATTTTACAAAAAAAAGTAACTTTTTTAAATAAAAATATCTCCAAAATAAATAGTTATACATTTAAAAGCTATACATGAAGTTCACAACATATCTAGAGATACACTGAATATTGTGGTAAAATTTCATTTGAATATATGAAATACATTTTAAGAAATGAAATTTTTCGTAGTCAAAAAATTTAAAATCACAGTTTTCCATAAAATGCGAATCTATTTATCAAAACTAACTGAAGAAATAGTAGCTGGACGCACCTACAACTATAATAAATAAAAAAGAAAAGCTAAATTTCGTATTGAAAAATTATGTTGTATATTCACATCGCTTAAAATTGAAGAAACAGCTGTTTTAAATGCATTGTTTACGTTTCCACGGATTAGTTTCTCTCTTAAAATTTTCCACTGCGAGTCGCTTTAATTTGAACTTCCGGTTTAAAATCTGGGCTGTAACTTAGTTTATAGCTACCCTAGGAACAAATGATAACCATTTTATTAATCGCAAATATGCGGTCTTTAATAAAAAGTAACAAATTTCCGAAAATATTCACAAAACAGAGATTTTGGGTAGGAAAATGCATTAAATATTTATCAATAATAGAAAAAGGAAGGCAATGCTTTGGTGTTACAAAAGGGAATAATTTAACACATCAAGAAGCATTGTAGCCTAGTCGTCATGGTCCCACTCTCGGAGCGGCGTTGTTTTCGTCGAGACGTGGGTTCAAGTCCGGATGCTGCTACTAAAGATCCATTGTGTAGCTGGGAGGAAGTACGTTAAAACTTATCGAAGTCCTAAGTTCTCCCGTTTGCTTGGTGGAGAAGTTTGGAGAGGTAAGAGCCAGCTCAGTTGTTGTCCTCGTCACTTGAACGAGGATCAAAATAACGAGATGCGTCACGAATTGCACTCGTGTTGCTTCTAAGTTCGACGTTAACAACCAATCTACACTCACTAACACATTAGAAAACACAGCAGTCTATAAAGACCTCAGTTAATTTGTTCCTCCAGGACACGGCTTCTAGAGGGACCACACTAAATCTAAAGTATTCTTCTTTCTAGGTACGCAAGCAGGATGTCTGTAACCCTTTCAGGACCGTGATTACATGTGCCCAATCACGAGATTCTTCCTTCACGGCCCGTGGTACCGAACACGTGATGAGCCTTTCCGTGTCCAGAGACATGTGATCACACCAATGCAACTTTAAATTCAAACGTTTCATTTAAGTTTCTTATTATTTTACACTATTTATTACCACCCAAGGGACTATTGTTTTAGTTGGATCACATTTGACGTCCCAGATCACTATTCAATTTTTTATCGTTTGCTTCAATTTTAATTACATTTAGCTTAAATATATTCAATTTCATAATTTTTATCATTTGCTTAAATTTTAATTACATATAGCTGATATATTTAAATTAATAATTTATCATTTGCTTTAATTTTAATTACATTAAGCTGAAATATATTCAATTTAATAATTTATTGTTTCTCTTAATTTTAAAATGGGAAAAGTTGTTATACTCTGAAGTGTTAATTTGTATTTATTCCTTTAATGAAAATAAGGCATTACTGGAATGAAGTGGAGAAACCTTTTGAATGGCCACCCTGAGTACCATTTTACCGAAGGTGTTCTGAGAAATAAGAATATTTCTTATAAATATTTAGAAGGTAAGCTCAGGTCACGTTTATAAGCAACGATCAAAATTTCTCATAAAAAAAATTAAGTAGGAGAAGCTCCAGAAGTGCTCCGTTTAACTCAAAATTATAACGGTAATGCTTGTTTTCCTTGAATTGTTAAGCTTATTACATATCAAATAATTTTGAAAAATACTCATCTTAAGTTGATTTATTGATCATTAACACAGCATAATAATAGTTCAGTCAGATTCCACTAGGTTTACTCAAATTGCATCAGATTCCATAATATGTACAAACCATTTGGACTGAATGCATGATGTCACATCATGCATTCATGCAAAAGGTGACCCAACAGGATACAAAATCCTCTATTCATTTGTAATTTTTGCTACAATAAATGATCGTTTTGAGTTTGTAATCACTTACTTACATCAACGTTGTACTTACGCATATAAAATTTTGTTTTATACTGACAATTCTTTCTTGGTGATCAAATTTTTATGGCTATGAGTGTACAATAAGCATAACAATGAAAATACCTTGTCGATTCTTAAATGAATCTAATGCAATATTTAAATCTAATATTTGGGAACAAACAAGGGTCACTCGAGATGAATTTAAAAACGGAACTGAAGGAGACAATACATAAATCTTCCATTTTGTTATATCTAGTCAGTGATTGTAAAAAAATATTTTCCTTTGCCTTGTTTTTATACTCAAAATCATAATTTCTTTTCATAATTTGATAACTCAGCATTCATTTTTACAATCCAAACAACACCAGTTTGAGTTTCCATTAAATATTTCAAATCTTCCTGACACATAATTAATGAAACTTAAAAAGCTTGAAACTAAGTAAGTAAAATGATTTCAAGCGTAAAATAAGCAAAATAACTTTGTTCATATTAAGTTCAAATGTGTCTTTAAACATATTAAAGCACACTGGAGTAAAAAGCCATTCAACCCTAACGATCAGATATGGATTCCTGATGAATCTCATACTTAATGCCTTGTACATTTTCATGTTTTAGATCTAATTATTATATCTAATTTAGGACACATTGTTTTCTCCTTCCGTAGAAAAGGAAGAAACGCCGATACCACGGAGGAAATACCAAGGACTAGATTGACTATCGTATGAACCCTGGATTCAGGAAAAATCCTTAATTTCCATTAAATAGTGTAAATTCTTTTTTTTTGTTTTCAGTTTTTCATCGCAGTAATGAAACTTAATTTTCATACGCAATTAATCCTGCACATCTATTCACATGCTACTTTCATTAAAATACTGTTAATATTTGTGATTATATAACTCTAAAGTGATTAAAACTCGCCTTACTTGAATAATTTTAACTCTGATGTACAACATACTGATAAGAATTTCGTAGTATGTTATTTCATTTGATTTAATGGTTTTAATAACATCGCAATTAGGAGCAAGACGAGGCGACAGAGATAGTAATTTTGAATCTCCATCAAGTCAACAGAGCAAAACCTAGATGGTAGCTCACTTTCCAAACTTTCACACAATCTTGGTTTAAGGGTTGTGAAGCTTGTCAACTGGTTTTTCCTAGTTTTATGTGAAATTTCACAATAATTCGTTACTCACTTATCATTTTTTCCGGCGAAACGAGAAAAATAACTGCGAATGAATGCTACACGGATTTTTTGTTTACAGAAGCGAGAGGCCCTACATTCGAAAGAGAAGGCTTCACGCTAAACAGCTGTCGGTTGTTAGTATTTGGAGCATGCGTACTTCTTCTGCAACAACTCCAGTCTAGTAAAAAATAGCCACATCAAGTAGTGTATAAAATGGTTCATCCATTAAAAATAAAAGTGCATACAAAAACAGGTTTTAACGTATTTAAAAGACATTTGCCAAAAAGTTTCTTCTTCAAAAAGCTAGTTACTAAGTATGATTTATTCTTAGGAATTACTAGCTCTTCCAAAACTGTACGATGTCGAAACTCGTATTCTACTTCATTCGAAACTAACGTAAACTAAGAACTATATTTCCTGCGAAATATATTTCTCATACCTGCAAAATCAACACAGGCTCACATTCACTGCTCCTAATATAAGAAATAATCATCAGAAGCTGATGGAATTCTTGTATTTCCATTTTTCGGTCTGTAATGGAATTTCTAAAAACATCGATTGCCCCGACGAAAAAAAAAAATGAAAAGATATCGAATTCCTTTCCCTCTCGGTTCTGTGAAGACCTCTTCTCATTTCTGACTCTTTAACCTCAAAACCCCATTCATCAGGGAAAGGAGGAATCATCTGCAGAAAGAAAATTACTTCGCGAGTTCTCTACCAGTTTCGAATCTTTTCCGAGCTTAATGTTAATTTTCTCGGTCTGATATTTATATGTCAATCTGTGGAATAGTTCTCGAAGTCGTAACTTTAATGTTGTTGAACTCATCAAAGCGATGATAGATTTTTTTTATATTTTTGTTTGACTAAAACAGAGGTAATTTTTGAAAACTTCTAGATGCAAATGTCGAAAGAAATTTACAAATCTGAAAATAGTTTAAGAGAGAGAGAGAGAGAGAGTAAGCTTGCATACGTATCCAGAACACATAAACTTGATATACAGGATCTATTTCCTAAATTTCATCGTGTTATTTACAAAAACAAATTAAATGAAGATTCAGATTACAGCTCAATAATTATTCATACTACATTTCCTTTTATTTTTTATAGGATCGTAACAATATATTTTTAAAGTTGTATGCTTAAAAGTATTGGTTGAAAAAATGGTATGTTAAAAGTTTACATTCGTATGTTATAAAACTCCTTCATAATATCATAGACTATGGAATTATCTAAGGTAACGTGCGTAGGATTTTAATAAAGTAGTATCCTTCGAAGATTCTTGACTTTTGGAGACAATTATGCCAATACAACCACCCATCTAAGGTAAGTCGTTCACATTATACGGGAAAATGAAAAGTAGAAGAGAAGAATTTCCATAATGAATAATTGTTATTACACAAAAGGCGAAAATGACTTGTAACGTTCCGAGAGCCCTTCCTTCACGCATTTGATCCATTCTTATTCAATAAGTCAATCACAAAAATAAATAGTTCCGAATCAATAAAGTCAAATAACGCATTACCCGGATTTAGATTTATTCATGCCTTAATATTTTGATAGCCAAGTTATTTTATTCATATCTATGAAGAATCAAATTTTAACATCCACTCACTTGAAATAAGGTAATAGTCTCTATACGCATCTGGTCTAAAGTTTTAAATTACAAATTAATCTTTATCTTAATGAATTAATCTGGTTCGAGTCCTTTGAAGACTTGAAGATGAGAACTCGAATCCTTAACCCTTTGTTGGTCCTATCTCGAATCCTTGATCTTTGTTGATCCCGAAGTTCCTTATTCAAACTAGGTGTGATACAGAAATTTTACTTGATAACTTCTGTTTTCTCCAGTGTTTAACGCCCTCCGGCAGAGGGCGAATGGTAAGGGGTGAGTGCAAGATATCATCCACGCAACTGTCTCGGATCAGAGCCAGACTCAGTGTCCATGTGTAAACGATCTAGTAGAAACCTGAGAGTGGGAATTGAATAGTAGTGCAATCAGGGTAGCGCTTAATAAATATAGTTATAGTCTTACAACCAGATCTGATCTTTCTCTCAGGAATATAGACAACAGTTAACTTAATAGTTTCGCGAAGTGATTACATAAATGTAAACAGTAAATTGTGGAAATCACCAAGATAACACGGCAGGATTTAAGAGAATAAAAAGAATTGTTACTATAAGTAGAAATTTAAGTTTGGTCTTGTCTGAAAAATGAGCAAAATGTGTGGAAATAAGCTAAGAAAAGAACATTATAATTAAAGTATTGTTATAAAAAGTTCATTATTATTAGGAAAGGTAAAGAAATTGTGTATATTTCTAACAAATCAGAAATGGAAAGAAGGATTGTAAGTAAAAGTGAAAAAAAAAGTAATTTTGTAAAAAGTTAAAGTTACAGATTTTTGAACTTCATCTCACAATCTTTATCACTCATGAAGCTACCATATTAAACGCTTCACTTCTTCAATTCTACACAGTACATTTCACTAATTCTAATCCATTCTATATGAATCACGTTTTATTTGTTGGAAGAAATTTTCAATTCAAACATCACAAAATGTCGCCAAAGTGTTAATTGAGGAAGAAAATACAATAGTTTCCATGCTATAACTTGACTGAGATTCCCAATTGCGATGTTCATCTCCAAAATTTCCCACATTGCTAATAAGTGCGACATGAATAGGCAGTCAATCACAAAATAGTTGAGAATATCACTCACATTGGAGTTATTCCAAATATGCGTAACAAACTATTTTGTTAAAGATAATATATTTATATTTGATTCATAATTGCTCAGTAAAAAGTTATATATCGAAATATTTATTTAAAGATCATCATTCTGTACTTAATAAGCAATTTTTTTGTTTCTTCCGAGAAAAACAATATTGTTCTTATTTTTAAAAACAGTGCCCAGAAGATGCATAAACATATATCAATCAAATAATTCCATCTATAAAACATTGTGCTTTTTAAAATCCTGTTGCTTCATTCTCTTTTCCTGAAATACTGCTTTTCCTCAAAATCTTTAAAATTTTAAAAATTCCTTTCCTTTGAATTTCTGTTCTTTCTTCTGCGAGAAATATTTCTTTCTTCTGATTTTGAAATCGTTTGTGTCGCCTTCGAAAAATATAAAAAAAATGAAGCAACTGTTTAAAAAAAACAAATTAAAGCTCTAATTTCATTTTATTAATTTTAGAATAAGTAAAGATAACTGTAAAATTACTGAAACAAGAAAACAGTGTTTTATTAAGCTCACAAAAGCCGTTACGTTGGTCATTTATTATTGTTAAATTTGAAACTTTAACAAACTGAACAGTGAACATTTTTAGAAATTTTAACTTCAAAATTTAAAAAAAAAAGTTTTGGCAAAGATAATCATAAATTTTGAAATAAATATAATATAAGCAAAGCACAGTTTGAATTCTTACTGGTATTTCATGTCTATTTTTTCTTTCAAAAACAGCAAATAATTAAATTAAATTAGAGTCTACCTTGAATCATCAAGGTTTTAATAATGTTTACTGAAAAGGTTGCATAGTTAAATAGAGCTTTTGCATAGCAACCTTTGAATTTCACACTGCTATTATTAGTATTTAAAGCTCCCCAAACATAGATTGAAGCTTTTTTTAAAAATATTTGTTTATTAACATGCTTAAATACATGAATGAAGTAATAATAATGAAAGAATGTAACATATTTTCCCTTCAAAAATGCCGTTTTACCTTAAAATACGTCACGTATAAATCCATATTACTTCCATCTTAAACCAAATTTAAAGCGCAATCTCTTTTGGACCTTTATCAAACAATTTTGAATTTATTCAGTGTAACCTTAACCTTATGCTTTTTTTCTGATAGTTAAAGTGTTTCAAGGGAAGAAATATTTGAAAAATAATGTAACACAGAATAAAAATTACTTTAATTTGATTTCCATTTTATGCGATAAAGGATGTTCTTAAGTCTGCAAATCCTTTTCAATCCAAAAAGGCTCTAACGGCATGTGAGACACACAAAAATAATCAATTCTCACAAATACTCCGAGAATATCTGAGCTTCGATATTTAATATATTCCATATTTATTATATTCCATTTTCCATATTTATTATCTTAAGTTCCATGTTTATTATTCCTGTTCTACATTTATTATTCGTTTCATGCAGTGGAAAGAATTTCATAAAAGAAAAAGTCAAATGTATCTTAGGACGCTCCGGTTATTCACATCTTCCAAGAAAATGTAGACCTAGTTTACCATATTTTGAGTCTGGCGTTGTTTCCCCACAATGTGTCAGACGAATCCGTTTCGCGCATGCGCTCGAGGAGTCACTGTTATGTAGTACATTTGTATTTTAACGAAACTGTATAGGTAAATATATTGTCCAAATTCAACAATATATTAAAATTTAAGTAGATTTTTGTTAATTTTATTTTATGTATTTATTTGCTGTGTAACTTTTTATATGAATGTGCAAATAAAATTAATAAGCTGCTGCCGCAACTCTTGAACTGTTTGGACTTGTGACCCCGTTTCCACATTTAAAAATTTGGAAAGACTCCTCTCTCTCTCTCTCTCTAGAATTAGTATGCATGAAAAATATTATGTAGTTTAATTTCTAACTTAAATCAAAAATTAGTAAATAGATTTAAATTATAATTCATTTAATTTTAATAAGAACTTCCTTTGATAAAATAAAATATATTAGTTGTAACTTTTATTAATTACGTGTACTTTTATTATTAGCAGGAACAATACAAAATGTATAATTGAAATAATATGACTATCATTGGAATAATACTTTTACACACATAAAATGATAATAAGTAGCTTTAGAACTTGTTCAAAGTATACAAAAATAAATTAAAGAAAATCTAAAATTTTAAAGAGACGCATGTGCTTGTCTTTTGCTGCTTAGTAACTAAATTTTGGTGCGATATTTGACACTTTTGGACGTAAAGCCTCCAGCTTGCTGAACGATATTTGGATTGAATAAGCCTGAAAGCTAAAAAAGTCGTTTCACATAAGTTTCTCGTATATGGTAGTGAATGGCAGAAGAACATTTAATGTCCTTTCAGAATTCGTGGGAAATTCGACAAGATTCAAATTTTCCACGAATCCAGAATCAGTTGAGGAAAACAATGAAAAAACAAGTTTTAAGTTTGAGTTAGCTCAACCAGTTTCTCATGGGTTTTATAAGGTATGGGATTAATATCGCTGAAGACAATAAAAGTTATTTTTGAACTCAAAATAACTTTCTTGAAATGTAAGATATACGTACATAAATTCTCAATCGTAGGTGTTTGTGCGAAATTACTGGTGTGTGCGGTGTGGAATTCGTGTGAAATCAGTTGAACAGGCTTTATTCACAACTATTCAAGAACAGTAGCATAACAAATAGAAACACAGCACTTGAATAGATTACCGACGCAGATACAGGAACAGAAACAGCACTTATAAAGACAGTTATATCTCAGCAACGTTTTGCTCACCTGATTAATAATTCGTACTTCAGACAAATATCCGCCATTATACTTTACACTTCAAAGACAGTTCTCGACGGTTCCTGGCAGATTCACTCGATTACACAACCGATAACTCCTCAGCAGATGTATTTAGCCAACTCCCGTCAATTTCCCGATCAAAAATCTTCGCTATTTATAGGCACTTCAGTCAGGATTGTCGTTGCAGGGAAAATTCTGGAAATATCCATAACTTTCTTCCCAGTGAAGACATCTTAAGAATCCAGTACTTTCGAGAATTTTCCTTTTGTTGCTAAAGTCGCCAAACTTCTTGCCAAGTCGTCAAATCCATCTCTAAGGTTAAGAGATCATTGCTAAAACTTTGCTGACTGATGAAATCTCTGTAAATGTCTCTTTTCCATCAAAAGAGAACACACAGTGGCCGAGAAGTGTCATCTGAGGTTCGTACTAATGGTAATTTAAATATAATCTGTGAATAGAATGCGATTAATAATTGATATAAATTGATGTACCTAAATTAACCTTTTTTTAAAAAATGATGTATCGATTTAATTTTATTATCCACAGTTAAAGAAACTTTGAGCTACTCTATTGTAATAACATTTATAGACACTGACAATGCTTAAGAATCGTAACTCTCTCTGAATAATTATCCTTTTAAGAACCTTTGCCATTATATTGCATTTATAGAGATGTTTTATTTATAAATGATGAGCAAGAAATTTTCTAATGTTTTTCTCCTTTTTTTGCTTTAGCTCCCATGCAACACTAGATTCAAACGATGTAATGTTGTTTCCTCTGTACAAGTCATAGTAAATGATTATTCATGAAATTTTGTGAAAAACTAAGACGTACACTCCCCCTTCCCTCTTTTACAAAGTTCTGTTTCTCCTTTGTCCTTCACATTTCTGTTATTTTATGTTCCGCGTATGAATGATTGCTGCACCAAAAATAATCTTTCGATTACCGAATTCATTCTCTTGGTTATTTCGGCTTTGTTCCCTGCTATTGGAAAACGCTTATCTGGTTGCACAACAACGCATTAAGAGTTTAAAAGTTTCTTTCAAAGTTTAAATGAAATTATTGAAAACGGTTCTGTGTGTTTACTCAGGAGTTTTTAAAAATATTTGTAAATATGAGTGACATCTCACATTATGTCTTTGAACTTATGCAGGGATTGCTTACAGAAAAATTACTGTACAAGCAAAACTTGTTTTGTAAGATATGTTTGATCAATATTATTATAAATTATTGAATAAGTAAACCATATGAAACATTGCTATTTTAAAGATATGGTTAAAACTTCACTTCCTTCAACAGCTTTTCTAAGATAAATACAATTTTTAAAACGCCTAATTACTTTTAAGTATTGAATTATGTGAATGGAATATATATAAATGAGCACTTTAACTGTAATTTTAAATTTGAGTAATGTATTCATTATAATGTTATTATTATTACATTTAGTAATAGTTTATTAAAATTCATTCTTCAGTAAACATTTCAATAAAGAGTGAAAAGTATTTATTTTAAAATATTTAAGGAAATCCTTTATGGGAACCTAGATTTTAGCTACTCAGTAGAATGTTGCGAATCTCAAATCACTTCACCTGTGAAGTATCGTGAATGATATTAAAGAAAGTTAGACATTTAATAAAATTCAAACATCTACTTTCAGAGAAATCATTGAAAGTTTGTCGTAATATATTAAAGTAAGCAGATTTAAAGTAGCAAAGCTATTTGCAAAATATCATGCTTCGTGGGAGTAAATATATGCTCTCGTTATGGAATGATCACTTGAGGACCTAATCTGGCTCTAGGAATTCTTAATAATGTTCAAGTCATAACACCTTCCAGACCAATTATTATCCAGATAAGATTAAAATTGCACACAATGCTTGTAAACATTCTATTGACACTATAATATCAGAATTTGCTGAAATCACAATTACGGTACAGTTTCAAAGAGAATGGATGGTTTTGATGGCTACTTAGATATTCCCTTTCTATTTGAATGTAATTTTAAACTTTAGTTTAAACAAACAGGAATAGAGACGTTTTTAAATGTCAATGAACAATGACATTCAATACATTCTCTTTTACTGTACACTTGAGAGTATGAAAATATTTTGTCACTGAAAGCTAAATAAACCCAATTCAAAAGGGTTTTGGATAGTTATCTTAACTTTATGTAGAACATTTGATTCTCTATTTTACAGAAAAATCTGTTGTCCGTCTATTCTTTCTATCTCGCATTTAAAAAAAAATTAAAAGTATTTATCTTGTGTTAAATAAAAAATAACGCTGAGCCAAACTGAAAATGTTTTTTCTGCGCTAGGTACTTCACACTTATAATTTCCCTTTTTTGAGAAAAAAAGTATATACATACTCATATTATCTCATACATTCCATTACCACTCCATATATCTTAATCACATGAATAAATATTTGAATAAAACATAACCCATTGTGTTTTACACTCAAAGAACAGATAATAAAAGAGAGGTTCAATTACGTTAACTTTTTCTGGCGGTTAAAAAGTTTATAAAGAAGCCAATAACAATAACTGAACTAAGTACTAAATTAAAACAAGAATACCTCGTGAAAATGAACAAGATGACATCATACATGGAACTCTTGATATCGATAACGTCGAAACTCTCATATCAAATCCAACGAAATGGTTTAAATATGTTTTACCGGGACAAAAAATAATGAGTAGTACAGCGTTCAGAAGCATGAAATTCTTTCTGCTCGTCCTTTTATAAAGACATATCCAATGTGAGCATAGAGGAAACATAAAAAAGGAACCTTTAAACTATGATTGAATGTAGAAATGAGATGAGAGAGGGACAGAGATAAAATACATTGAAGATACAAGCGAATAATTGCAAAAATGTCTACATAAAAAGAAAGGGTACACACGTCTACAACATTGTGACTCGATGGATAAACAAAGAGTTTAGCTTAGCATTGGACTAAAATTAAACCTATAATTTCATGGATCGTATAAAATTGTTAAAAAGAAGCTTAGTGATCGCCATCATGTAAAAAAATGTTGCAAGTCGCAATGAACTCTTTGTTACTTCTACAGCTGCGGACCATATGAAGATATGGAGATGAATGGCGTAAAGAAACCTCAATTTAAGGAATTTTATGAAAAATGCTAAATTTGTTAAATATTTATTTAGTATACTTTATCTGTGTGTTCCCTTTTTTATTCATTTCAATTCTTACTATTCTTAAGACTTACAACTTCATATTCACCATTTTTTGTTGGAAAGGAGGATCGTAGAGGACAGCTTTCATGATGGCATTTGTAGGAAGTCTGATTACTGAGTAGGCATCATCCCCGAAACAACTTTGCTGTGTTAACTGCAACTTTATGATTGTAACCATTACTAGAATAAAGCGGTATAGTTTTGTTTATAGATCTCCTTTTTTTCTATGTAATTATTAATTAAGTACTTTTCTTGATGTAAGATACAATTGGACGGTGCGTAAAAGTAAAAAACTAATACGAATTCAACCAAATGTTCGAATCGAAAAAATCGAATAAATTTTCCTTTACGATAATTTCTATAGCTACATGATCCTCAAAACGTTCGAAGAGTTCTGAATTCTCTAGATTTTCTTCGTGATTTTGAACTAATAAAACATTGAAAATTTTTGCTATCTATATCTTTAATCTTATATTTGTTCCATTAATGTTAATATTAATTTTTAATTAAGTCAATTATATCTGATTATCAAAAACTGTATCTTAAAAATGAAACTTCTTAAAAATGAAAAATTCTCAAATGACAAGCGTTAGTTTATGAACACTTCTCTTCAATTACAAAATAAACCTGATAAATATATGTCTCACTTTAATGAAGAAACATGACGAATAAAATAAAATATTTATTATAGTTTTGAGTGAAAGAAAGAAAATATTTAGACAAGAGAGAGAAGCAAAACTAAAATACTATGTTTCTGCTTAAAAGAAACGAAAATCTATTCCTCATAAAAAAAATAAGAGTTGCAGTTGATAAATGTCGCCAAGAGCCATTCCATTGCTTTATGGTGACGGCACAGAAACGTCAAACCCATACACATTTTACTGTCCCTCGGGCAGACTCAATAACTTTGGACAAGTTTTTAACTCTTTTTCGGTCTGAAACAAGGACAACAAAAATATATGTCTTTCAGCTTCTTTCCCGTTGGCTGTCATCCAAGATTCATCCCGAGCATCATGCGTCTATATTATGATTATATCTTTTTCCAACAACAGATTTTTCACTTAAATTCTTAAATATCGGGCAACTTATTTATGACTGAGCATTTCTGAGCAGATTTTTATAGCTAATGATTAATGCGTTATTTTCATCACATAAATGTCTCTTTCAGATGGTTCTGTTCGAGATCTAGTTAAATTTAGATCCATGGGTGACAGTTTAAATGATTTTAGTGGAAATTTTAACGATTTGACTACATTCCAAAATGTTGCATTTTGAAATATGGAGTATATTGTTAACTTTACAGGATACCAAAAATGAATAGAAAATCAGAGTTTTGTACAGAAGGAGTGTTTGTTACGAGAAAACAGTAAAAAAAATGAAAATTTATACTTTTAAAATTATGAATACACTTTAAAAGTAAAATTTGGTATTTATAATCAAATGCACGAGTTTAATGTGAGATAAACGAATTACTTACAACTTCCGTAAACCTAACCGACATAACCAGACTGAATAGCTGACATTATGCTGACTTACCTATCTCATATGTAAAAATTAAGTTAACTGCATCTTAAAGAATATTTTAAGGAGGAAAAGGAACAAAAATTTCCAATATTTAAAAGTTAATTATGTAAGAGAATATTCTAATTTCACTTAATTCAAGTAGCGATGTGAAACATATATAAAAATTCTTTCGTTTCCTTTCACTTCCATCAAAATATGGGTCCTTGTTGTGAATTTTATACTGTTTGACTGTATATATATATATATATATATGTTAACTTTCCTACTTAGAGCCTGCCTCTAGAGGGCGTTCATTTTGTAAAGGGAGAGAGTGTGATGTCACACGATCCCCTCAGTCGGAACCTGACCGAATCTCCGAGAGGAGCTGTTGTAAACGAGCGGTAGTAAGAAGAATAAATATTGTTGTTGTTATACAACCCGATGTGTTTTTTGTCTAAGGACAACCGTGAACTGAAATCTGAAATGATGATGATTAGTAGTTAGTTTTAGTAGTAGTTGTTAGGTGAACAGTTTATAATATATATATATATATATATTAATAGAAAAGTACAAAATGTTTAAGAATCCACAAATAAACTAAGAAATTATTTCAAAATTTAACTATAAAAGAAAAATTATAAATTCAAAAGAAAGTAAAATAAATGAAAATAAATAGACAATAAAAACCAGAAATATCAAATGGATGTAGAAATTGAAAATCTACTCCCCCCCCCTAATTTTGAAGAAAAAAGCAAACATTATATAAAAATAATATATTTAAAGTTGTAAATGTACTTAGACTATTAGGCTGTGATATTCTAAATTTAAATTAATTATAAAGCAAAACTGTTAACAGGAACACAAATAATACAGGAAATAGAAAAATTGTTTGCATTATTAATCAACAAGTCAATTGTTCACGGCTCGCATATAACTTATATGAAATTTTTAATTTTAAAGAATTACTATTAAAAAAAATACCTAAAATTATTAAAAATTACAGAATAGAAATTAAAAGATTACTATCTGTTTACTGAAAAATCACATAAAAAGATGCATTTAAACCGCAAAAACTATGTTTTCTCACATGCAGTTCACTACAGTACATGAAAATAAAATATCCGTTATATGAATTAACATAACTAAAACTACACGAAATGAGCTGTTTGTATTGAAAGCTTTCATTATTCTATTTGAGTAGAAGACAGGAAATAACGTTTTTAAGGCCAGTCTGCCTGTATAGTTAAAACCGGATTATTGTCAGGACCAGAAAAATGATGTGCCGGATTACAAAGGAATCACTGTACTACTTTTGAACACCGGTAAGATGAAATATTCTGTTGTCTCAGAAAACCCGATTGCATTCATCGCATTAATAAAAAGTTTAGCCAATTCTGTTATGCTATTAATAATTAAGAGAAGTATTCCGTTCTTATTTTGTAAGTTTCAGTTAGCATTTATTAATATCATTAAAAAATACTACTTCCTTATAAAAATATTAAAACTTTTTTGTTGTTCCTCTAGGAGTAAAATTGCCCACGTAAATATCCTCGAGTTAGATACATGGTCTATCTAGCCTAGAAGTATTAAAATTTTCACCTTTCTATAAAATGCTTACGGAACCCTGATCTAGACCTTTCCCTTATATATACATTGCGAAAAAATTAAAACTTTTGCTCAGTTTTTAATCCAACATACATGCTCATTTATATAGTAAAAATACGTTCGTTTAACTGATGGTAAGTTCTGGACACAAAGGTGGCCACGATCCAAAAATAACACAATTTATTTTAAATGAAATAATTCACACGTTAAATAAATCATTTTAAAGATGCTGCGGAAGCCAAATACACGTTCCAACTGTGAACATTCCAATTCAAATAAAAACAATTTCGTCTTCCATTGGCCAGAACCTCCGTCGCCAGCCGTATTCTCTCTTTTCTCCAATTTGATTTTTTTTCAGCTTGCTTTTTTCCAAATGGTTTCAGCACTTCTGTTGCAGTTTTATTAGGTGGTCGCGTCAGCAGCACAATGGTTAGCGAACATTAGATTTTTTTTTCCACCTCAGATCTTCGTTCATAAGAGCAATGAAAAATGGTTTTGGAAGTTTTACGTTTTCCTTATTTAAGATTCCTTTAAATATTTAATTAGCCTTAGTTGAGTTGATAGTTTCCTTTCTAGCATAAGAAGAAGACAACCTGTTAGAGAACAGAAGAAGAAATACAGTCGGGACCCGTTAATACGTGGTATTCGGGTCATACGGTTACTAACACGCGAGTTAAGTGAACCGTGAGTTATAATATTAATATAAACGAACGATAATATAAGTTTCAACATTTGAGTTTCGTTACCGAATAACTAGTTATTTCGAAAAAGTAAAAGTATTTTTCATTCATGCTATTTTTACGATGTGTAAGTCAATTGCTTGCTATAAAAACATTTAATAAAAGAACATTTAATATATTTTCAGAAAGCTGATTTTATATTGTTTTATCAATCGATTATTGTATGATTGCTTTTTCCTGGAATTTTGTTTCTTCCTTACTTCTTGTATTGTAAATCTTATTACGTATATATGTTGCTCAAAACAACTTTGAAATAGTTATAGGATCTCTACTTCTAGGGCCTTGGAATGCTTGATTAGAGCCTGTTTTGGTCTCTCTCTCTCTCTCTCTCTCTCTCCCTCATTATCTGACACTCTACTTCATTTAGAATATTTTTATCGATATCTTGCCCTGTTCTCACTAGTACTCACCATTTTCAATTGTTGAACACACTTCAACAAAATCATGAAATATCTTCCATGTTATTTCAAATTGTGTTCTGTATCTTCATGATAAGTTTATTCTACGATATATGAAATAAAAAAGAAACGGTATTAATGTCTTCTTTTACCAGAAAATCTTGACGCATCTGAAGAATGATTAATCGGTACCTTGTGAAAATGAAGTCATAGTCCAACCTTGTGTTAAGGAGACTCACGTGCTAATAAATCGCGAAGTAACTAAGTACGACTGTATGTAGCTGGTAAGTAAGGAGAGAAAGAAACACTGTTTTCTAGCTTAGGTTGAAAAAATGTTTGTAAATATCTGTAAGCATAAGGATAAAGAAATTCTTATTTCCTAATAGTGACAACGTTTTCAATAATACACGGAGGAAAAATATACGAAATGTTTCATTTGATATACCTGAACAGAATTATACCATATTCATGAAGAAGTGTTTTTTGAAGAATGAAAATGAATGCAGTAGCATAAACAAAAATGGCAAAGTTCCAAGCCATTCAGTGAGATAAATGAAAAGAAACCAAGCATAAACATATTTTTGTGATAATACAGTAAATAAAAAGTATAATAAATTAGGTATATAAATAACATTACATTACTTTTATAATACTTCTAATTGCAAATATAATTAACGTAAAATGAAATTATTTTTATTTAATAGTTGTAAATGTGTATTTACGCTATTTTTCTACAGTGTGAGTAATACATATTGCTCTCTGTTACCTTTCAAATAGAAAATAATACAAAACAGTCTAGATAGTTACTAAATTGAGATTTGATTTTCATTATAAATACATTTGAAAATAAGTTTTAAATAACATTTATTTTATGTCTTTTAAAAATTATATCGGCTCAATTCACTTCCATTTAACAGTCTAAAACTTTAATATGAGCTGACTGTCTTTAAAAAAAAAACTTTATATCATATAATTTGGAAATGTTTTCTCCAACATTAACTTCTAATACCACTTTAAAATTTATTAGATTAGAGAAAATATGCTAACAAAATTGGGAAATGTTCTAATAAGTGTTAAATGTAATCAACGAGTATTTAATGTTATTTTATAGAATGTATTCCATCAAAAACAGTTTAAATACCGCATGTTTTAAATTTCTTAGGTTTTTTCAAAGACTCCAAAAGCAAAAGCCTTAATTATAATCATAAGATGTAAGATTGCAAAATATTTACTATAAAATATTGGTGATTACTATTATCGAATATTTATTAGTTCGATACAATTTGAATTCGGCATTTTTTCAATGTTTTAAGTGAAATTATAACACGGGTCTCTATCGCATTTTCTTCTTCAATTTACACTTTCGGACTTTAAATAAAGTTTCAAGAATTGAAGATCTCTCCTAAAAGATGAAACATGACTTTTATAGAATTGATTAAAATTATTGAAGTGTAGTGAATAAATCTGATATATTTCATTTACAAACAGAGATAAATTTAATCTCATATCTAAATCCTCTAACTACTCGAACCCGATTGGCTCGATAAGATAAGTAATTTTTATAACAGGATCAGACGCGTACAGGATCTATATCTCCAGATACAACTGCTTACAGATTGACTTTTAAGCATTCATAGGTTTGAATAAAATAACTTGTTGATTATCACTGAGTGATTCTGTATCCATTGGATGCGTGGTTGTTTTAAATATGTTTAATATTAATAACAGAAGGCAGCGGGTGTTACAAAAACAATCAATGTTATAACGGAAGATTTCAGAGCAAATGTCGTGAAACATTTCAATTATTATCTGAAAACATTAAGTATTTTTGAAGGAGACAATAGGTTTATACATACGTTCAAGCATAAGACGTTTAACCTCTTACGAGTAAAGTAAAAACTGCTAGGCATTTCTAAATAATTTTAATTCATTTTTTCATTAGATATCAACATTAACAGAGAAAATTTAGAAACAAATAATTTTCAAAACTTTTAATATGATCCCATTTGATTACCTCTGGACTAAATGCCCATAAAATAGCCCTACATTTCAAATTCTAAGATGAATGTAATATGAAGAAAAGAAATGTTATTTATGATAAAATATATAAATGCAACTCCTATTTTTAAGACTGAAGGGAATTTCACATTTTATGTATCTTAATTTGTATAATTTTACGAAACGAGCAGATCGAGAGGTGTTCGTGAACTAAGCTTAACGTCGTCTCCAACTAAGCTTCGAATTCCCTTTGTTGTCGTCGAAAACCCAACAGAAGACTAATCATCGGGAGTGTTATGTGAATGTGGTGCGTGAGTATTCTTCCAATGTGTTCTATTTTTGACACATTTCGATTTTTCGACTCTGAGCTAAGCCACTCGCGAGTTTCTCGGGTAGCAAATGTACACACTTCAAGATGTGGAAAATAGGACATTTACTTACATTTTCAAATTGGGTGCTACTTTTAAGAAAGTCTTCATAAATAAAAAATATTTTCAAATTATGTTCATTTTAAAGTTGTAAATGTATATCAGCTTTATGAGCATTCAGTCCAAGGTACCTAATTGAGTACCTGTAATTTCCAACATGATTTAGCCATCAAAATACACTCTTAAATTCTTAAAACTCCCCCTAAAATAATATATATATATATATATATATATATATATATATATATATATATGTATGTATGTATGTATGTATGTATGTATATATATATATATATATATATATATATATATATATATATATATATATATATATATATATATATATATACTAGTAGAGTGGACAAAATATATGAAATGCATGTTTAGAAAAAAGAAAGATTAGTTTTAATAAATATGTAGAGTGGCCTGGCGTTTTTTTGACTACTAACACCACCCCTATACAACTTCGTAAATGTGCTAAACAATTCCAGTTGTTGTCGAGCCTGTTATGTAGAGGTTGTCTTGCATTATGTCAGAGTTAAGAACTTCGAAGTAGAAATTGTTGGGACGTAGGTAGATGCTTCCGTAAGCAAGGTAGCCGAGGTGTTTAGTGTTTCAAGAGGTACTGTATCGAAGATTTATTCCGCATATTTGAAAAGCGGAAAAACATCATCTGCTAAATCACAGCGCGGACGAAAGTGTGTGCTGAGTGATCGCGACAGACGATCATTAAGGGCAATTGTGACGAAAAATAAGAAGACCACAGCTGCAAAAGTTACTGCTGAAATGAATGTTGTGTTACAGAACCCTGTGAGTACCAAAACAATTAGAAGGGAGCTTCATAAACAGGGAATTTCTGGCCGTGCTGCAATTGAGAAGCCAGTGATGCTAATGCCCGTAACAGGAAAAGGTGGTGTTTAAGTCATAAAGCCTGGACTATAGGGCAGTGGAAGCGTGTAATATGGTCTGACGAGTCTTCTTTCACATTGTTTCCCACTTCTGGCCGAGTTTACGTCTGGAGAACGCCATCTCAAGCCTATAATACAGACTGCTTGTTGCCAAGAGTGAAACATGGCGGGGGTTCTGTTATAGTTTGGGCAGCCATATCGTGGTTCTCTGCTGGCCCCATGATAACTGTGTCAGGGCACATGACTGCCAAGACTTATGTGAACATTTTGGCAGATCAAGTTCATCCCATGGTACAAACTTTGTTCCCCGATGGTGATGGTGTCTTCCAAGACGACAAAGCCCCTGTTCACACAGCTCACATTGTCCAGGACTGGTTTTCTGAGCACGAGGAGGATTTGTCCCATCTCCCCTGGCCACCACAGTCACCAGACCTGAATATTATCGAACCTTTGTGGTCTACATTGGAACGGAAAGTGCGTTCTCGTTATCCACCGCCAACATCGTTATCTGAACTTGCCACCGTTTTGCAGGAAGAATGGTATAATATTCCCTTGGCACACATACAGGAACTGTATTTATCCATTCCGAGAAGACTGCAAGCTGTTTTGGATGCCAACGGGTTTCCTACACCATATTAAGCAAAGAAACATGTTTTTTAAAAGGTGTTTCCATATTTTTGTCCAACCCCTGTATATATATATATATATATATATATATATATATATATATATATATATATATATATATATATATATATATTATATATATATATATATATGTATGTATGTATATATATATATATATATATATATATATATATATATTATTATATATATATATATATGTATGTATATATATATATATATATATATATATATATAATGTATGTATATATATAAATCTAAAATGTCATTCAAAGTTGTTAAACTATTTTTTTACTAAGAAAAATTTAAAAAAGGAACATATATTTCTTGGTCGACGAATTATCACCATTTGTTTTTCTGCCATTTTTAAGTTTTAATCCTCGTGATTTGTCCTAGGTAGAAAATAATGAGGTCCATCACTCTAGCCCCAGTGCTGCTTCTAATAAAGTTAACAAACAATCAATCAAAAAAGTAGTTTTTTGATAATAAGGCTGTAACATCACGCTACTTCTTCTTTCTTCAATCATCAGAAATAAATATTAAAACACTCTCTAATCAATAATTCGATGAATAAAACTTTAAACAGTGATGATAACAATGTTATTTTATCCATATCAACGAATGATCAAAATTCAATCCCAAACCTACTCTAAATATCGCAAAGGTTCCTGTTCATGTCTAATAAAACGTGTAATTTTCAACTTAGCACTTATCATGTCAAACCATTCAAGTTCCAGTCCTTAGGAGATTTAAAGATGGGGTTTCGAGTCCTTGACCCTATGTAGCATCTCTGAGTTTGCTCCTACAATTCCTTACTCAGTGCAGGTATGATACAAATGTCTAACGTGGAAAACTCTATCTCACCATCTCTACCTACTTCCAACTAGTGCTACCAACACTCGTATTATGCTCTTCTCTGATCGTATATGTATCTCCCCACTTCTATTCATCATGTTTCAATAATTCTAATTTAGACCGAATAAATCACGTTTCATTTATTGGGGGAGGTTTTCAAATCAAACAACATTCCATAAAATTCCTCAAATTGTTAATTGAAAGAGAAACTGCAGTAGAGTCCATGCTATCACGATAGTTGAGTATTGCAAGTGATACTTTTCCTACACATAAAATACTTCTCAAGAAAACAAAATGAAATTTGTCCTAGAGTCCTTGGCTCGCTTTGTCTTCTCGGATCATTAAACATATTCATATTTAATCAATAATCTCCCTCATCATTATGAGTAAATCATTCCATCGTCATCTCCCTCATAGAATTTGCAAACTTTTATTTCTTTCGATATCGCCCAATGGGTACGCATTTGAACTCTATAAAAATTCCTGTAAGCGTTGACAGTGGCTAAAATAAATAAAAACGAAATCTCTTTACGGGTTCCTCTCTCAGAAAAAGTCGAAGATCGTCAACATCCTAAAGAGACACGTCCATCAAAGAGATGTGTTCTCTCCACTCTCTCTCTCCCACACCTTCTTTCTCATCTTTTCTCGGCGCCAGGGATACGATATTTCTTCTTGTTCTTCCGGAACGAGGAGGAAAGTTCTCACTCACTCTGATGGATCGAGTTGAGGTGTATATGTGTCCGTCAACGAGCTGGAAGGTGAAGGCCAGTTAGCCCGGGAAAGACGATAAGGACTTCTTCCAGACTTCCCGTTCTTTATGCGGATAACGTTTTCGTTGAATGTCTTCCTTATAATGAAATGAATATATTACAGGAATGCAATGTATTTGGTTCATCTATCGTTATGCTTTAATCTTTTTCACATTGAGCTTGTAGATGACTATAGTCTTGCATTTTATTCGCCTTGAAGTTAAACGTCATCACGAGAATAAATTTATAAAAAAAAAATAAGTTTAAAAACTATGCAAATGAAACGTTGAGAGAATCCTTTGGAACAACTTTTGAGTTTAAATAATACATTTATTAATGTTAGAGATTAAAAAATTGGTAAGTATGCGGTAATAATTTTTAATTACGCGTGAAATATCAATTTATAAGTATTTTTAAAGATTATTTCTTAACATTAGAGTGCCATTCATTTGATAATTCTTTCAGGTAGCCCAAGACCCTTCGGAAGTCGGCTTTTACAAGTAAAAATGAATAAAGCATGACTTAGAGACATTAAAGTACATGATTATTGAAAATAATTCCTCCCATCTTAAAATTCCATATTTCCAAAAAAAAAAAAAACGACGCAGAATTATAGGTAATATTCGCACATGAATACAAAGGAAAACTGCACAAGTTTTATATTGTGAAAAATAGATGGACCTCGTGTGTTCTTCGTAAAGATATTTCGCGAAAGCGGCTGATTTTAGAAGTTTTCACGGAGCTACCTCGCAGATGGATCGGTAGCAGTGGACCAGTCAATGTAATACGACTGTCCACCTAAATCTCCTGATATGGCTCCACGCGATTTCTTCCTTTGGAGATTTGTAAAAAATGATGTATATGAGACACTATCACCCACAAATTTGTGTGTACTTAAACAATGGATTTCTGCTGCTGTACAATCCGTTACTCCTGACACTTTACAACGTGTGTGGCAGGAATTTACGTACAGAATTCCCATTATACGTGTAATTAAAGGAAGTTATATCGAACACTTGTCAAAAGAAACTTCGATGTTTTCATTTTGCATTCATGTATTACTTATCATTTTCTGTATCGTTTATTTAATATGGTATGGGATTATGAATTCGGATGAATCACATTTTATTACTCCCTGTATAGTAACTTCTTTTTTGAATTCGGCATTCTATAGCTCAAAATATTCTATAATTCGGCATCGATTATATTGTTCGCTTTCGGATCTTTTTGTGTAGTTATGAGATGGTTTTTTTTTCAGGTAACGATACAATTCTGGTCACAATTTCTCCTAGAGTTTATCATTACTTTCAGCGTCCCTTTCGGTACAGTATTTCTTGTTTTATAACGGCTTATATTACACGTTTATATTACACATCATTACCACTGTGTATGCATAGTATATCGAGCAATGACCATTTCCCGAAATCCAATAATGTTTTCAAGTGTTGAGATAACAAATAATCGTTTGCATGTGACTAGATTAACTCGTCACAACATGTTTCAAATATCATTATACTGTATTTCTTTTTATTTCCTGATACTTTTTTAACAATACAATAATGTACAGTTAAGCTATTGTTCCATGTTTGAATTTAATTTCGAATTGTTGGAATGAGATGAAATACTTTGTCGGATATGTTATCTACTACAAGTATTTGAAAGCGCGTTAGTACATTGAATATTTTAAGCCATTAAAACTAAATGTGCTTTAACACATTAATATTTTAATCACTTAAAATATAATCTAGAATGATTTATATTTTGTATTTCGGTAAAAATGATGTTGACTCGTGATAAATCAGAATCGCTAATGAGGTATGTAGTCTCAAACGTGCTGAGTTTGAAAAAAAAAGTAAGTTTAACTGCTTTGTTAAAAGTTTCGAGGATAATTGAAATTAAATTTATTTCATGACGTTAAAATAATGCATATTTTATGAAAACTAGATGAATAGCAAGCGAATAGAAAAAAAGTTTTTTTTTTTTTTTTTTGAAAAAGTCCAAAAGAATCATTTTCTTTTATGTCAATGTTTTTATTATTTTTGCTTCGACACAGGGAAAAAAATTGCATTTTCTAATTTGTATAATAAATTATTTAATAGTGTTTCTTTAGAAGTATACCGATCAAATACTACGGAAATTTATGAAGAATAATAATTTTTGAAACAACTAAAACAAAAATAATAATTTTATCCTTTAGTTTTTATTATTCGTATTAAGAGTTAAAATGAAAAATTTAAATATTTTTATATTCTCAAAAATTTTTTCAAGTTAACTTATGTATTGTAATCGAATTATTTTAACATTTCTGATTGATAATTGATATTTTGCTTTTTCTAGTTCTAAATATACTAGTCATCAAAGAGGTTATTTAATCCATGATAAAATTGTCATCCCATCCTTTTTCAAACTTTTATCGCAAAGTTTTTGCGTATATGTGTTTAAATTCTGTTTTCACCGATAAGGAACTTTATTTTCAAAAATATGACACAAAAGAAAATTCCTCTCATTTTTTTTTGTTTGATTGAAATAAAACATATCTAAAAATGTATTCATTCTCAGGCGGAAGAATTACATTCAGCTCAAAATGTGCTGAATTAATAAATGTCTCGTGTTTGCATTAATTTTAATAAATAAAATAATATTGCTTTCTACTTCAATGCTTTATTGTTTGCATTAATTCTAATGTGTGATTCAGTAATTTAATAGTTATTTTAAAGCCAGTTAGCACCTTTGATTTCGAAATCTGTTTTAATTCTTTGCAATTCATTGTATAGAACACAATTCAGAAGGTAATTCAGTTTATATATTGTCTTTCAAACTAAAAATAATTACACAGCTTTGCTCCTCCAAAAGGAAATGAAAATCCGTTCAAGAAGATCATACTCAATACTGGATTGAAAATGGTATTTTATAGTTAATTTCAAGTTTATCTTTTCTTTCGCAAATATCTTGTGTCAAATAAAGTAAATTTAAACTGTTTTAAGTAACACAATTATTTTTCCGCGTTTAAAATATTTTCTGTAAAATTTTTAATTCTATAACTATCTTGTGAGAATTAATATTTTAGAGAAAAATATTTTTAATTGACAAGGCTAGCCATATGGAGTGTGACATTAAACATTTCGAAATATAGTGTTGATTAAATAGTTGAACGATCTCTAATTTCACCATTAAATTATAACCTCGTTCAAGCGTCTCTTTTCACGTTAATATCCTACATTTTAAGCCGTTGTAAAATGTCACGTGAACTACATTTTGATGTCTAAACAGCTTTAAATTCACCCTAGATAGCTTCGAAATGCAATGCAAACTCGCAGGAAAACATGGAGAAACATTGATAATTAGTGACTAGTCTTCTGTAGTTATTACCGGGTGTAACTAGTATCAGGTGTTCTATTAATGATACGCGATAAGGATGGGTAAGTCATTTGAGCGCCATGCCTGGTGACGAAAGGGAAGTTATCTAGGGAAGGAAGGAGTTTTGTTTCGATTTTGTATGTAGTGTGGAGCGTCATATTTGATAGCGCCAATAAAAACTAGCGTCAAATGGGAATTTAACTTAGTATTTTAGGAATTTAATAATTTTAATCACACGTGGAGGTTTTAGTATGTGATTTGTTTAATTAACGAAGGCAAGTGAAATTCGTACTTTGCAGATTTAAATTGAATTTATTACGTTTTTGATTTTTTTTAAAAGAATTAAGATATAGTTTTCTTTTTTTTCTTTTTGAAAATCCTAGCTATACTTATAATCGATAAACATCTAAATTGTTACTTAAATCATTGGGGATTTAAATGGTAGGATTGTATTTATTATCGATGACTCATGTTTGTGTGAAATAGATTTCTGTGTACTTAATGCTTGTAAATAATTTTCATTTTTCGAGAAGATGGAGACTATTTTGTTTATAAAAAAAATCTGTAAAATAACAGAATATAGTTATGCGCAATACCGAGCAGAGCCCTCTAATTCAAGAATATTTAATTTTTAAGACAAATGTAATACATTATTTTATTACATGTAATATGTTTGTTATCGAGTCAATGGCTGATTGGATTAATTTCAAGAGTTAATTTGCACGAATTTCGATATAAAAAATACAACTTTAAATTTTTGATAGTTAAATCAAATACAGTTAAAACGTAATACTTAATTAAAACTTCGCTCACAAGAAAAAATCTCATAATAATTAATTAAAATAGGCTTGTCATACACACACAATTATAAAAAAAAAATCTCTAATTTTCTACTAAGTAACTTATTTTGCAAATTTTCATTATGTAAATCTATTACTTACATCTTACAAAAACTTTATATATTTACAGAATTTGTTGATATCTGACCATCATGAAAGTATGATTTTGTCAATGTAAGAAAAAGAGAAACTCATACAGTTTTCAAAGAACTAGAGGAAGATAATAATAGTGAAAAAAAACATGCAAGACAAAATGGAAAATAAATAAACTCCTAAAATTAAAAACATAGTTTAGAATCAAATAAATTTATAATAGAAGCAGATGGAGAAATTTTCTGCGAAGAAATTATAATCATATAAATTTTGTATTGAAGTTAATCATGTTTGAAAACATTAATTGAAACTGTTAGAATTCTTTTGACGTTCTGAAAAAGTTTCTTTTTAAAAGTGGTGTCGGGCGATTCTTTCACAGTGAGAACAAAGAATATTAACCTGAGGTTTTTGAGAAACAAACATTTGTAACGAAGTGTGAAATTTCTTTAAACATAAACAATTGTAATGAAGTGTGAAATTGCTTTGGTCGATACTGGTATTCAAAAAATATTCTAATACGTATAACAAAATTGGTTCATTAACTTAAACTACTTTTCATGGGTCACTTACAGCGTTTGGTAATGGGCCCATTATACCAATTGGTAGCTATATACGAGAAATTACACTAGATAATCAAAAAATTTATCGTTAACTTCTGTGTTGTTAATAACGAAACTATGACGTCAGATGCTATTATTGGTATGGATACTTTAACACAGACCGAAGTAAAGATCAACAGAGATGGTGTCAGATTAACAAAAAGTTTGGATATTGAAACTAAAAATACAGAACAATTTCCGATCTCTAACATCTCAACAAATGATAAATTAGAACTTGAAGTCGGATCAAATGTTACTAAAGCTCAACGAAAAATTCTTCATAATTTGGTTTCAAGCTATTAGCCAAATAAGACCAAAACTACTGATATCCAGATGTCTTTTAATTTAAAACGTAAAACACCAATAACACTTACACCACGACGATTACCTTTTGTTGAAAGAAAAATTGTTGGTCACCAAGTGATGAAATGGCTGGCTGATGGTATTGTTGAGTCATGCTCTTCTGATTTTTGTCGCCAAGTAGTTGCGGTAAGATGAAAAGAAGGATCCCCGAGAGTTTGCATTGATTATAGATAACTTAATAAAAACATTGTGAAAGATAACTGTCTCTTACCTGTAATAAATGATCTGCTTGATGACCTTCAAGATAAATACAAATACGTTCAACAAAACTGATCAATGTAATGCTTTTTTTCATTTAGAAATAGAACCAAATAGCCGATATACATCATTTGTGACTCATAATGGACAATTTCAATTTCTACGCGCTCCTTTTTGTCTTTGCATGCCACCATCATTGTTTCAGCGGTACATAAACACAATATTTAAGGATTTTATTATCAAAGGTCATATTTTAATTAGCATGGATGATGTCATTATAAAATCTAAAAATACAGAAAAAAGGTCTCGAAAGGCTTACAACAGACTTTTCACTCCCTTCCTCTTACGGAATAGACATAAATTTTCAAAAATGCAAATTTTTAAGTAAACAAATAGAATTTCTTGTTCATGTTATTGAAAATGATAAATTGTACCCGTCTCTACAAAAAAATGAAAGCTGTTCTTAATTTTTCCGAACCAAAATGCCAAAAAGACTTACAATCTTTTCTTGCTCTTGCTGGATATATTCGGAAATTCAATTTAAATTTTTCTATCATTGCACATCATTTAACAGAACTTCTGAAGAAAAATCGAGAATTTAAATTTACTGATAGAGAAATTCAAGCCTTCAATTGTCTCAAACAATGTTTATCTTCTCCGCCTGTTCTGAACATTTACAATCAGAACGCTGATTCCAAAATTCATTGTGATACTAGTATTCGTGGTTATGGATGTATTTTACTCCCAAAATCACTGACAGATAATGCGCCTCACCCAATATGTTATATGAGTAAGAAAATGACAGACGCCAAAGCAAAATATAGTAGCTATGACCTTGAAGTCTTAGTTATCGTCCAAGCATTAAAAACGCCTTTGAGTTTACTTGTTAGGCAATCATTTCAAAATAGTTACTGATTGCACCGAGCTCTAAATGACACTAATGACAAAAGACTTTTATACTCTGATACTGCGATGGGCATTGCAACTACAAGAATTTGATTATGAAACAGAAACATCACTCCAGTTCCAAAGTAAATCACGTAGATACGTTAAGTAGATACTCAGTTATGGTCGTACAAGACAGTCTCGCTGCAAAAATCAAAACGACTCAAGAACAAGGCACTGCAATCCAAACTATTAGAGAAATTTTACAAATCAAAACTTGCCACGATTTCTTTCTGAAATCCGATTTACTCTACAAGTTTGCTGATAGTGAAAATTACTCGTTGTTCCTAAAAATATGCTGAACGAAATTATTAGCATCGCTCACGATTGTGGACAATAAGTTTCTAAACAATAAGTTTCTAAGAAGAAGCAATATGTTTTATGAGTAGGAAAATTTCAGCGTTCAGAATTTGAATTATCATAATTTCCTACGTAAGGGCTATTTTATCAAAATAATAATCCATTCTCTTGACAAGATTATATTCTGAATTATTCAATTTACGAAATGTCAATGTATTTATTTCTTTTTTTAAGTTTCTATGTTTAGCGGAGTGTCTCAGTTTTTGCTTATATTTGTACAAAATGCCCTTTTGACAGTAAAAACATACACTAACAAAACTTTTCTTGGGTGCTTTTCTAATTTTGAAACCCCATAAGGTCAAAAAAATATGCATTTGTAAGCAAAATTTAGATTACTTCAAACAATTTCCTTCAAAAGTATACTAAATGTGTGTTAAAATGTTTTCTACCTTCCCTCACATTCTTGTCCTTCAGTTTCGAAACATTATGTACTTCACATCATCTACTTTCATATTCCGAATACTTAAATAAGGATCCCATGTAATATTTGAATGTTCCAAATTGCATCGTTTTATTACTTTCAAAATAAATAAAAATCAACGAGAAATTTTAAGATGATTATTTCATACGAGAGAACCATTTTAAAATTTTTTAAATAGTATACATTGCTTGATAAGAAATAAAATTACCTTGAAATTTAAATTTTTAGCAGAGTTATATATTTTGTTGTACAACCACTATTCTGAATTTGTCATTTTCACTTCTATTTTATTCTAAGAAGATAGTCCACTGTTATCTGATTACCGGTGTTAGTCAGGAATTGTTATCCGTCATCTCTGACCTTATCAATCAAGTCCTAATGTGTTTGTGGCAGAAAGGAAGATAAATAGGGCATTGGAGCTTCGGGGAGGGGATGGAGCAGAAGGATTGGAATAGTCAGGGTAAGTAGAAAAATGAAGTATTAACGAGGAAAGACATTTAGGGAGAATTGCAAGTAAAGCACAATCCACAAAACGCTGTAGGCTAATGCGAACAATCTCGAGAGTACAAAAGATAAATGTTACTACAGTAAGCACTTTCCGATAAAAACAAACTAGCGGAAATATAAAATATAGAACATAAAAACGCAGCATAAAAAAATTCGATTTCTTTTATTTCACAGATTCATAACAAAACATTTATCCTCAACAAACATTTCATTTTGTTTGTTGATGTAATGGTGTTAATAATGATGGACTTCTGAATGATAAGAATTCCAATAGTTTTGATAAGTGTTTCGGGAGGTATTATAAGCTATTTAAAGAATTCAATTGAACAGTCCTACATTCTAGGTATTGAATGAAATTTTATTCAGAAAAATATATAAAAAAAATAATAATTTCAATAACTATTGCAAATAAGATTCAGAAATCCTTTCGAAATGTCAGCAATCGTCACTAATATCGTATTTGAAATGATTGATTGGGTTTATTCATATCGTATTATTAGGAATATAAGGGCTATTGGCGAACGGAGCTCATATTATTGAACATCGGTTAAGTGACGAGGACGACACCTGAGCTGGAATCTCCCTCTCAAAATTTCCACACCACGCCCCAGGAGGACTTTGAACTTCGACAGATTTAACATACATCAGCCCATTCTACATGGCGGGTCTTTAGTGGTGTCTGGGCTGCAACCCACGATTAGAGAAAAGCCGTCGTCCTCGAATCAACAACCATGACCACTAGGCTACCGCGGCACCACATTTGAATAAATGTTTAAAGACAATTTCCTTCCATTAGACAAATTGAAGATATAATTCTGTATTCGTACATGAATGGATTGGTTTCTCAATTAGAAGCAACACCATGTCTTTTGGATACTAATCTTGTTTCGAGTTTCAGTCAAGTGACGAGGACGGCACCTGAGATGGTAAACTTTTACACACTTCCACATCTCGCTAAAATTAGGACTTGTTTCTTCGACATAATTAACATGTGCCAGCTCCGCTACATAGATGATTCATTTTTCTGTTTTTCAAAAGGTCGAGCACCGTCACTAACAGCCCTCGTGTTGCTTCACAGTGTGTATACGTAAAATGCAAGACAACAAAGTATAAATTTTATAGAAATGGAACCATTTCCAATTATTCGATAACTTCCCCGTTTCTTGATAGCTTAAGACATAGCTTTATAGCTATTGGAATCCAATTACTCTTAACTTGTATTTAATTATCAACTACCATGGGGCCGCAGTAGCCTAGCGGTAATAGTCTCGGACTCGTCGCCTGCGGTTTTCGTCGAGCAGTCGGTTCGAGCCTTGATATCACTAAAATCCCACCGTATAGACGGGGCTGATGCAAGTTAAATCTATTGAGGCTCGAAGTCCTCCTGTTGGCGTAGTGAGCAAGTTTGAAGATGGAAGTGCCAGCTCATGTGTCCTCCTCGATACTTGAACAAGGCTCAAAATGACAAGATCCATTGCCAATATTCCTCGTAATGCTTCTAGTGCGACGTTATTAAAACCACTCATATCAATACTTAACTTACACACCACGTTAAAACTTTGCGGTTTAGTTTGGTTTAAAACTGATTAACCTTCATTTTACAGCTTGAAGTTTTTACTGAAATGAAAATTCGAATTCGTGACAACATTTGTAATTCCACTAAGATCGTGACCTTAACATCCACTGGCCTCGTCTTTCGAAAATTTTATAGCATGTGAGGAACAGGGGGTGTAGTGGTTAGAGCGTCTGACTGAGAACAATGTCGAACCAGGTTAGACTTTCAGTCGTTTCGGGTCGGATATCCTATACAATTATAGGTCATCTAAGTCCTAAAATCCTCCGCTGTCGATTAGTGAGTACCTAGTTCACTTCGGAAATAAACTACATATCCAACGTAGGACTAGACTGTTGGCCTGAACGTCAGTCAGTAATTAGCGCCTCGTAGGCAAAGGCTATAGAAACGGAGAAAAGCCCTCCCCCCACCCCAATAGGCCTGGACAAACCTTAATTTTAATTACGGTAACCATACACCTTCGAAAAAACTTTTTTTGAATCAACACATATTTTGCCTAGAAATACATATTTTATGATCTTATGATGCTTCAAATTTAGAAAAACACACAATAAAAATTTTGTTAGCGTGTAGTCTTACTGTCAAAAGGATACTTTAAACATATATAAGCATAAATTAAAACTTTTGGAAAACACGGTAGCTCAAAAGAAGAAAAAAATAAACAGAATTTTTTTTATACGTTAGTAGTTTAAAGATTCTGCATATAAGTTTAATTCTAATGACAATACAATAGTATGGTATGCTCAAGTGGAGACGAGTTGGAAGGGGGAGAGGCTTTCACACACACGTAGAGCTCACGCAATTGTTTTTTAGTTTTGAATTTCTAGACAAAAAAAAAAAAAAGAATTAAATGAATTCAGGGTGTTTCGAAGCTCACGGGTAAAAATTTAAGGGCTGATAGAAAACATCTAAAAAAGCAATTTTACCGCTACAATGGAAGTCGGCGAACAAACGGTCAACGGCGGTACAGTAATAAAAAGACGGCACTGAAATAGAAAGCATAAAGCATCTCTTCTATGAATTTCAGGAGGCATGGCAAAGTACAGCAATCAGGAAAAGGTCCTGCCTCCTGAAATTCATCGTAAAAATGACAATTTGTAAGAAAAGTCGAACTTCATACTTTTCATTACAGCACCATCTAGTGGTTCACCGCTTGCTCTCCGACTTGCATTGTATGGTGAAAATTGTTTGTTTAGGTGTTTTCAATCACTCCTTAAATTTCTGCCCATGAGTTTCAAAACACACTGTACGAATAAAACCTGGGTTATAAAACCAAGCTTTTGTTTAAATATGGACTAACAGGTATAAAAATATGTTTAATTGTAAACTAAAATGTAATTTATGAACGTTAGAGGTGTTGATACTTTTTTGATCTCGCATATAAGTAAATAGCTAAGACTCTTAATGCACAAGAAATTACAAGGGTATCTTATTTCAGCACTTCTAAGCTTTTATAACTTATACATTATTTTACAACTAAATATATTTGTATATATTTTAGTCCATCTCTGAATAAATGTTTGATTATGAATAATTTTTAATAATATTCATTTAGAAGTAAAATGATCTGTTTTTTATGACTAGCACAAACGAAATAAAGAGCAACAAAATGATTATTTGGATACATTTAGCAATTTTGTTTCAAGTTACACGGGCACAAATTCTCTCTGCCACTTTAACTACCCATTAACTCACCTCCTAAATCTCTCGGCTACTTTGGGAGGAGAAAGTGAAATTTTTCAGGCTTCCAAGGTGTGTGATTCGATAAAAGGGGCGCCATTCCAGTTAACGCACCGAGAGACTTCTTTCCTGACCCTTATTCCCTCAAGGCTTCTTATCCGAACAGCGCAAGTGGTTGTGTTCTTCTCCCAGATAAACGGAGCTGAGGTAGTGTAGCATGCAACACATAAAACTCCTGCGTCGCAGAGCTATGAACCATGTTTGGCCACTAACATTTATTGCACACACTATTGGGCATTTTACGGTGTTCAGAGTTTTGCCGAAAAGCACTGGTTTGTTAAGAGTATGGAAAATTTGTTTGTTAGTGAGGAGTTCCATGAGTTTGGAATAATATGTATTGTTTCGTGAGAAAGTTCCACTTCCACGAATTTCGGAAATAAATATTTGCAATTATACTAAATTATTTTTAAATATGGAGGAGGAGGATAGCATTTCTTGCAATACATATCACAAATATTAATGAATCAATCAATTCTAAATGTAAATTAATAATGTAATTATTACTTTAATGAGATGGCTAATTTCAGAGTTAAAATAGTTTTCTTACAAAAAAGTAAAAATAAACCAGAATAAAAATTGTCGTTATTTAATCAAAAAAAAAAAATAAATTTTTCTCATTTAATTAATGTTGCGCATTATTGTCGATGTTTTTGTCAATTGTTCATCCATTTCTTTAAAGGATTATTTATCTTTTCAAATTTATTTTATTGTTTTGGCTATGCATTTGAAGCTTATTTATAAAACTTTAAAATTTATGTTGATGTTTTATATTTCTGATCTGTCTACCATAAACACAAAATATACATAATAATTTGAAACATTGAACTGTGTTCAGATTCATTTAAAAAACAAACTATTTATTAAATTAACTAAGACTTTAAATTACTTTGAAGTTTGCATTTTTGAATTTTTTTGTTCAATATTTAGAGAGGGCTTAGCTTATTTAACAGTTGTATTTTTTATGAGAAGTTCATAAACAGAACGCTAGAAAACTGTCTTTTAAAATTGCACACCTATTTGCCACGGCTTAGAGAAAAATCCCTTTGTTTGAAATTCTCTTGCTAGTGTTGTCGTTAGGTGTACTCTGCAAATTTTCGCCGCTTGAAATGCATTGCACTTTATTCATGATGTACTTTAAAGTAAAAGATGATGACAAGATGTACTTAAAATAATTAATGATAACGATGTACCTAAATATAGTAGATGACAACAAGATATACCTCCAAATATTAGACAACGTAACGTAACTTAAGATAACAAATGACAACATGTACCTTAAAATAGTAGATGACAAAATGTACCTCGGGGTAGCAGATGATAAGAGGTACCTTAAATTAACAGATGATGATAAGATACATATACCTTAATGTAGTAGATGACAAAAAGTACCTAAGAGTAGTAGATGATAAAATGTACCTTAATGAAATAGATAACAAGGTGTACTGAAATCTAGTAGAGGATCACTACAAGTAGTTGATAATGATAAGAGATATGATCCTAAAAATGAAATACTACTAAAAGCAGAAGCTGTGCTTAGAAATGTAAGCACAGCTACTGAATTATATTTGTTCATATATAATTATTTAAGTATATAAATGCAATTTTCTTTACATGAACAAATATATAATTCTATAGGTACCTAAATGTTAAAATATAATTTCAAATGCTTTTAATTAAAAAATAAGTAAGACTTATTCCCATTTCATAAAAAATAATCTCATTTTTTTTTCTTGTCGAGAGATGTCTAGATTATCTTAATTTCTATCAATTAAAATCATTTTCTGAGAGAAAAACTTATCAAAAGACTTTTTCTTACGAAAAATTTCAGAGAAACATTCTATATGTGAATATTTTGTAGGAGTTCAATGAAATACAGCATTTTGCTTACATGGAGTATTAAAAGTATCCTTGTAAACCTAATTCCTCCGCAACCAAGAATCACATTACGACTTCATCAAAAAAAAAAAACTTTTGACACTGTTTTCATGATTTTCTTTCTTTTCTCCATCGCTGTCCAATAGACTTAATTAGAGACAAAACTCTTGATGTAATTCGGGAATGAATATTAGAAAGATGGTTATTTATTAAAGCTTCATTTAAGAATAGAGTTTGTGATTTTTTACCGAAGTATTCCTACGAATTGAATGGATCTCAAAAATTCACGTTATGATATGTTTGCATTGTTTTCTCATGTTTACAATATAACGTTAAATTTTTTAACATTTAACATAATTTCACTTTTATTTTATTCGCCCCTCTCCTTTTGAAATGAACTGTTAAATTACATTAATCATTGCATTAACTATATTTTTCATTATTAAAGTCGAATTTTTATAATAAATATTAAAAAAACACAGTTTCATTCTAAATTGGACATACCTGCTTAGATTCTTTACACTGCACATAATCATTATTCAGCATGAAAAAAAATCTGTTAAATTTTCTTAAAAATTCACTTATTTAATTGTTAAATATTATTAATTAGAAATTTAATGTATAAACTCCACCATTTATTATTTTTACAGTATATGGAGACAAAAACTTAATATTGTCAGTAATACTGTTAAGCGTATGAGATGGAGCTTCTCTGAGGTGGTCTTTTTGTGAAGGAAAAGAAACATTTACAGAGATGTCATCATTCCGCAAAAGAAGCTCAAGTAATGAATCCTTGCTTGGTGATTATTTTTGCGACATGGCGAGAAACTTGATAATTTTCTCTTCAAATGGAAAGATCCAGAATGTTCTAGAACCTTGGTGAACCTCCGAAAAAAAGTTACGAACTTTTCGTGAATCACATCTGGCCAGACGAGGTATAAATATGCGAGAGTCGGAGAGTAGATGAATCAGTAAGTCTGTGAGGAATCTGCTTTTAGAGTTTGCCTTTCGAGTGCTAAGTAATACTGTGGAGATTTATGCACAGTGAAAACAATTCAGCTGTTGAGCTTAACATTATTATAAATGATGTTTCTCATCTGCTTGTGTTGCTGATCTATTCAAGTATTGTATTTATTCCTACATTTGTGTCACTAATCTGTATAAGTCCTGTATTTTCTATTTGAACGGCTATTATCCAAGCTTCACTATCTGTGTGTTATCCTGAAGATTGTGAATAAAGCGTCATTTGTTGTTACCCTGCGATTTGATCTTGATTTCACTCGTAATTTTCTTAACAATATATATACTGTGAGCTTAAAGTTGCTGTTCATTTCGAGTAACTCACTATTTCCTACTTATTAGGTTACAAATTTATGACGAATATCGAAGTTTATTTAAAATCGATTGATTAGCTGATTAATTGGTAATGAGAAACACACACTTAAGAAGCAACGAGAGGGCGACTGGCAATGAGCCAGGTAAGTTTGAATCTAGGTTAACTGATAAAGACTAAGCCTGAGTAGACACCCTAACCTCCTAGCTTCAACATCTTGAAGTACATAAGGACACTGAGTCTCGAAGCAACAAGAAGTTAACATTCAAAAGGAGGAACTATTTCAGGTGAATTGTACGCTACACTAGTGGCGTCAGGATTCGATTCCACGACATGAAGAAAGAATCTTTGGCCATGAGCTCGCGACCGTTACTACTCTGCCAAAGCGTCCGCAGAATAAAATTTCGAAATTCATTACTTAAAAAATCACATTTTCTCTAAATTAATATATTTTGACACGATTTTTAATAAAATAAATTTAATTCCTTGAAAAGATAAACAGATTATACATCATCTCATACATGCAAATTTAATTGTGAAATTTATATTAGCAGTTTATTTACTAATTTACAAAAAAAATAGCGCATTACATATTTTTATCCATCCTGTTTGTATTTAGAATCCAATTTATGACTTTCCTATACACACTATTACAAGCAATATACAAACTGAAAATTGCCTTATCAGCTTACATTTTAGAGCATTAATTTTTTTTATTCATTATTATTATTTTCTTTCGATATAGTGTATTTTATTCTCAAAAGAGGTTCTTTGATCTTACGTTTTTCTTTTCACTCATCAATATAAAAGGAAAAAATTTATTCCTGTTAGATGTAACCAAGTTGTCAGTTGTGAAATACTGACACTCTTTACACAGCAATTCATCTCAGTTGAGGAAGTGTGCAAAAGAAAAAGAAATGATTTTCGTTTCGGAAGTTAGCGGCTCGCTAAATCGAATTCTTCACTCCGTCGGAAAACCAGCCGAAATATCACTCTCTTGAGAGAAAAGGAAACAAAACGAAATGTTTACACATCTGAGGTGGACGTTGTTTTTCTTTCATTCTTACGCAGCCAATACATTGAGCGTAAGTCTTCCAGGAAATCCAGTTTCATTCTTTAGAAATTAGCTCTCGAACTACAAAAATAACAAAGAGTTCGAAAGTTGTTTATCTTTCCGCGATATTTAATGGGACGAGCAAACTTTTTACCAAAGATTGAAGCGATTATTAAAAATTAAATTAATTTCTACAGTCCTAACACTATAGGGAAAAAACACTCACTACAATGTTGTAGAATGTTTATTTCCTGCTGTTGTCTATTGAGTTAATACTCCCTCTCAAACCGAGGATTGTCCGGAATACAACAAAAAGAACCAGCCAGTTAATCATATTGAAATGCGACTAAGATACCAACATTTTTAAAAAACCCAATGTTTACAAATCCGATTTCATTCTACTACAAGGGAAAGTGGGTGTCTAAGCAAGTCTCTTTGAAAATTAAAAAAATAAAAAATGTTCACCTTTACGATTGAATGAAATTCTCTAAATATTGGATAATACGAAATTTTCTTCTGTAAAACCAAAAATAATTAAAAATTATTAGATAGGGTGTCTTTAAACAAGGGTTACCATTTTAACAGAAGAGGTAAGGTTAACACATACGACTCAGAATCGCATAGCAATGCCAAGTCGGAAAAGAGTTCCGCATGTTGTAGGCTACTCAGAAAACACAAGAAAGGAAAAGACTCCATATAAGTGAATATGCGATTTAGGTTATTAAATTACCGTCAGAGTAAAAGTAACATGGTCCTTTGCATAGAGATCAAAGGAAATGTTAAAATTACCAATCACGAACGGTGATGCAGGATTTACATCTTCGGCTCATGAAAGTCCGGACATTCTCAAAAATTCCGGGTATGTCTCCTCAACAGCCACTGTGATGCGTGCCACCAAATCCTCTGCGCTGTAAACGGGAGAGGGGATCATGCACCAGTGATTTGACATGCCCACAGTAGAAGTAGATAACGGATGATAGTTTCGACAATAGAGGAGTCTGTGTACTGGACCAACATAGCCGGTATCCTATTAGTCAAATATGGCATCTGAGAGGTTATAAAGTCACGATTATAATGGTCAGATGTCCAAAACGTTTATGGCTGGGAGTATGCCATATCAAATATCGTAGTGCGTACAACTGCTGTCCATCCACTTAACTACTTGCAGACTCAAACAAGAGCTGCTATAAATACAAGCTGGGAGATACAGTGCTACACGTGTTCAAATGCTTTTCTCAGACTTAAATATTAAAACTATTTTATACATGTTTAGAGTATTATTTTATCAGAAATCCGGGAATATTCTGCGATTGATTGTTTACTTATTAATTATCATTGTTTTGAAACCCATCTCAGGCTCACATTCAGGTACAACAGGAGCAATAATTCTATAGAAATATTTTAGGAAAATTCTTTTGAATAATAAAGAAAGGAAAATAATGCGGGACACATGAAGAAGGAAATCCCCGAGTATCTAAAAAGTCCGTGCTTTTAACAGTTTAAAAGGAACGAACATACATTTTTTTTACTTTTAATATTTCATGAGTTTTCACATCTATATTTCACATTTCATCCAGTTCGAAAGTAAGTTGTGTCTTCAAAAAAATCTTTCGTACATTTTGTGCAGTGATAAAAACATAATCTGCTCAAAACTAATATTTGATGCATTGTTCGTGACAAAAAATGTTTGACAAATAGTTTCTTTTTTGACTGAAATGTTGTTACTTTACGAACATTATTTTCAGATACATTTCTTAATTTATGACGTTATTTGAATTGAGAACCTCGCTTTATAATAAAACAGGAACTAATGTAAATTAGTCTTATTACATAAGAAATGTAGTGCATGGAAGTAATCAGATAGAGAAAAAACATAAAAAATGGAGATCAGAGGAAGTAGTGAGATTTTGGAGGACACTGAGTAACGAAAGTAGGGTTGAGGTGATATTCCATGAGTATGTACCTGATTTGGATCCAAATGGACTTGAGTCCAGTTTCTTCGAACCTACAATTTACTATTATTAAGATGAGCAGAACTCCAGAGCCATATCTTTGAGGACGCAATTAGCTGAACACTCCACGTCAGTAACACATTTACGTTTTGACCACTCTGAGACACATTAAAACTGGTGAAACATTTATTGACTGATTACTTATTGAATCTGGATGGTTCTCAATGTTCATAATGACACCAGTTCGTTACAAAATCATATCTAAGACGCTGTACGTTGTTGATTGCATTATTCGATGGGATTTATTTTCATTTTATTTTCCTGTCTCAATTCAAAATAGGATGAAGATGTAATTTCGTACTCTCTTCGTAAAACATTTTTTTTTCATTTCGAGCTTAAAACTGTTCAGGCATTTCTGTGAAGCTCTTGGTTTTCTCTTTTTAAATGCTAACCGTACTATTACATGCAAACTACTACTGTATTAGAATACAGCTATCGCTGTTATCTACTACTGTTGTTCTATGAGGCTCATTCAATAAGTCCTTCGAAATTCAAAGAGGTGGTGTTCGTAGTATAGAAAATGATTTGTTTTTAGTAAGTATCGTGATTCAGTAGACAATTGTCTTAGACTCAGTTACTTGTATTCTTGATCGTGAGGCTTTTCGAACTTCAAAAATATTTTGTCATAATTTTTTCGGCCAGTGAGATGTTCCTTTGAAGAGTGAATTTTGAAAACAAAACCACTGTTTTGATTGTTGCTTGATTTCCGGTGTTAAATAATGAATCCAGTTCTCACCAATGTTTATTACTCGACGCGGCAGTGATCAAAATTTGATTTGGCTGTAAATGATTACTTAAGGAAAACTCACTTACAGACCTTGATCAAATTTCCTTCGTCCTCTTTTAACAGGTGAAAGCACTTTTTGGTAATAACAATTTACTTTATTGATGTCTTCTGTCTTCAAAAACAAGTACATTTTAAATCACTCTTGCATCTTATGCCGTTACACTCTCTACTATTATTTTAGACAATGACTAATTTTATATATATTTATATACCCAGTTACGCTATCATTTTCTATATTTACTTTTCAAAATAGTTGTTGAGGATATGTAGAAATCTGTATAAATTAGGATATATATAGATAGAGAGATTGTAAAATATTCCTACACGATTTGAATGTAATTTTTCAGTTCAAAATGATAAAAAGGGATTCATGAACCTAAACGGAAACCAAAGCCGCTGTTACGTACCCAGGATTTCAAACAGTATAAAAATGGTAAAAGCAAAATTTTGCATTTTCACTTAAAACGTCCATGATTTGGTATCTACTTCTTAAAGTATCTGTATTCTTATTCCAGAAAAAGTGCTACTCAATGTTATAAAGATCAGATGCTCCATAAAGGTTCATGAGATACAATTTCCTTTTATGTAATTTTAGTGATTGAATGGTCTTTCTAAGTTTATGCCTGCTTGTCAGGGCACCACACTAACGCAATTTATATGTTAAATGTAGAGAGGTTTAAGTAAATATAGTTACTTTATGCGCATAATATATGCAAACACGTAAAGTTGCTTTAAAGAGCATAATAATAATGTTAAATAAGTATATTGCACAATAAATGTTAAGCTATACTTCCTTTTATAATATTTTAAAGGAATATTTGTTTCGTGGATATACGTTTCGTCTTCCTCTGAATGCTGGTATTTCAAATGCATTACATTTAACAATTTAAAATGATTTTAAAAAATGTAGAGAGGGAAAGATATTGATTTTTTAAATATCAGTTGATGTGTTTTAAAACAGATTAAAACTCTTTAATTCGGATAGATAATTGAAATATTAACGTCACACAACGAGAAGCAAAACGATGGCTATTGGTAATGGACCTCATCATTTTAAGCCTCGGGCAAGAGACGAGGTCGTCATCTGAGCTAGCACCTCCCTCTTCCAAATTCAATATAAAGCCAATGGGAGGACTTGTAGACTCAATAGATTTAACGTGCATCAGCCCAGCTACACTCGAACCCAAGACGGAAATAATCCCAACATAAGTTTGAAACGATGACCATACGGCTACTTGATTTGAAAGAAATATATTTTCTGAAAATTGTGTTTGTATAATTATAACTAATTTGAAATGATGCTCAGATATATCCTTCAAAACAATTGAATATTTATGTCATGTTTTAGACTCAAACGCTTACATTAGATCTACCATTTCATTAAAGACTTCATTTTCCGCATGAAAAATTCATTCCCCAATTTATTAAAACATTCCTTTCGATGCGAGTCGCAGTTAATGAATCGGACTACGGGGGCAGCGCTTCTCCCTTACTAATGAGAAGAAAAAGAACTGATAATGGAACAGCTGAATAAATAATTAACGAAATTAGTGAGGGATTAAAACTATTTTGTAATTTATCTTATCGTCTTCTTCCCTTTAATTATATTCTCACGAGATGAATCTTTAATACAAAATATTTTCTTCGGACAAGTGCGTCAAAAAATATGAAAGTCGCTTAAGTTTCCATTTTATTTAAAAAGGAATTTGGCTCGTTAAGTACGATTAGAAGATGAGCTTCGGTATTTTACTAAAATATCTCATCTTTGCCTTAATGTTCAAAACATAAGCTTAAATTAAGACGAAAGTTACGAGTATCAAAATTTATTTTATTTATTTAGAATAGATGGATATTAGAGATAGCAATACCAGCAAGCCGGCCAATTAGTAAATTTCGGATTTTAGACTGAAATAGTTGGGATATTTGTCAGTCATTATTCGGTTCTTGCGCCACTTCTAATAAATTAATCAAAAACAGCCGAATTCCAGTTGAAGAAACGCAATAACAAAATATATTCTTCATTTTTGTTATCATTACTGAATATTTTAGATCTCTCTTTCAGGAATCTCAACCTAACTCAAGATCGTAATTTAAGATGTAAATAAGTAATTTGATCTTACTGGCCCACTCGTTCTTAATTGAACAACTTTTCGACAATAACTGTGTAACTTAATACTTTTAGAGGAAATCTCTTTTAAACCTGCACAACAATTCTCTGACGTCAAGTCCTTATCCTGTAACTCCCTTCATATTCCCTTAATTGCATATTATTTATATATCCTTATATCTAAATCACTTCAGTTTATTTCTATCTTCATCTTATTTACCTAATCATGACCCATTTGGGTTAGGAAGAAATTGTAATTTTATGCAATTCAAATCGATAAAGTCCCCGAGGCTAGTATTGGGAAATCGAGAACAGCCCAACGTCACATAGTGACCGGTAATTCAACAGATTTTATACTGCATAATTTGGAAAATTATAAATTTAATTATAATCTAGTTTTTCCCCTTATTCTCTGGGTTTTCTGATTGATTCATTGTTTTTTAACTATGCCCGTGGAGTGAAGCAAAAAAAGACCTCGTCATTTTGAACTTCGGTCAAGTGACGAAGATGAAACCTGAACTATCACAACTAATCCAAACTTCCACGTCAAATAAATGATGTAACTTAGACCTTCGATAGATTTAATGTGACTCAGCTCTGGTAACAATAAAGAGTCTTTAGTGGTACGATTATCTTTCAATAAGTCTTTAAAAATCCAAGAAATGACACACTTAGCATCGAGAATTGTTTATTTTTTGAAAGCATAATGACTCACTAGACAGTTGTTCTCACTGGATAATCTCGTCTTCTTTGGACAGATTCCCCGGAAGCAACCAAATATTTTGATTTTTTTTTCTCGGTGTATAACTATGAACCGCTTTGTCATCCACGATGACAACTTAACAGAAATGACGTCGGCAACTTGACGTGGTTGTAATCAAATTTTGATTTGGCAGCAAATGGCGACCAAATCAGAACTAACTTATGAATGAATGTTAAATTTGTTTTGGCTCCATTTAACAGATGGCAGCCCCCAATCGTAACAACAATTTACTTTGATGATTCCATCTCCCTTCAAATTTAAGTACTATTTGAACAACCCTCAAATGAAGACTTGGTCCCTCAACTCTAACGAAATGACACCGGTCGTGAGCTGGCAAACCTAATTAGTTGGGATACCGCCGCCATCTTGTTCGCCTGGCTCAATACACTAAAGGAGTCTTTGATCTATCGAAAAAAAGAGCAAACTATTTTTATGCAGGTATTTGGCAACAACCTTTCGATACGGATCTTAATAATTGGAAATATGAGTAATATGGTATTTTAAAAAATAAGTAAATCTGCATTAAAAAATGCAATCATGCAATTGAATGAACGCATATATCCGTGCAATATCTATTTGTATATTAGGGTCAGTCATGAGGAAATTGAAATCCCGCTATCCATGAAATAGAAACTTTCCTTGTTGATTATAACGCTATTAAAAATCGAGTATTAATGTTGTGGGGTTTCTTTCAAACTTCGCACTTCGCGTAACATCATTTTTATTTTTTAAATTTTAAGAACAAAAGGGACCTTTGAGACAAATTGAACTTATTGAATAATTAGTTTTAAGAATTAATTTTATTATTTGACGTTTATTAAATTAATCATCTAAAATAAATGCGTTTAAAATTTTTTGCTCAATTAAGCATTATGTTAATCAATTGTTTCATGCAATTAAAATTAAAGCAAGCGATAAATTATTAAACGACGGATTTGGTAACCATTAGGCGACTAGGAGAGACTTGACAAAATTTTTAATTATTTAAATAATTATTTTTAAACAATTAATTTTATTTAAAATAATTAAATTATCGTACTGTCATTAAAAACAATCATGTATAAAAATATTTCAGCTGAATTGAGCGCTTTAAAATGGGAGAAAAAGTTTTTAAAGTTCTGAAGCAGACTCAGTTGCAATGGGAGTTGAAGAAAAAACCCATTAAAAAGAAACAGAAATACAACACAATAGTTCGAATTCTTCTATCTTTCCCTGACACAAAAAAATTTGAAAATTTATTAAAAGCATTCAAAAGGAACTATAGTATTTTCAACAAGAAAGAATAAGGGATAAATATTCTCAAATAGTGTACGATTCTTCAATAATTATTAAGCCAATAAACATCAGTCGGGATTTAAAAATTCACGGTAATTTCCAATAAACCAGATCTGTTCGAAAATCTTACCGCATTATCGGTATTAGAAAAAGTAGATAAATTTGCAATGATCAATGGATATCCGTCTATGTAATAGTCTTTCATCGAGTGAAACTCTGATATGAATGTTTTAATGTTCTCCCAGTTATTTAATAATTGGCAGAATTGAGCGTGTTTTAAGAAACAAAATCTTAAAATTTATCAGATAAAGTATCAGTCAACTTACTTTAAGCCTTCGTGCATGAACAGTGTTGAAAAAAAATATCGGTCAGGCGAATAAAGAGCGTGAATTTGCTTTTCCCAGCACATTTGGTTTTGAAAATGGATGCACTGAAATGCTTTTTCAGTATTTTAAACACTGTTTTGAGCAAACTTCAAGCCTTTGTTGAAATTCTTAGAACTTTGAAGCAAAATGAATGTTTTCAGAGAAATAATTAAAAAAACTTCTGGTGGAATGAAACATTTTATAACCTGAATGTCATTTTCCAATTAAAGTATTTGCAGGGAAATAAAATAATATACCATTATTCGCCTCTTCTGTAATTTTAATCAGCATATTATTAACGATAAATATAAATTTCTATTCTGTATAACGTATGTAAACTCCACGTATTTACTTTTTATGAGTTGTCAAGGAAACGGAAGTAAAAGAAATCGTTTGTAAATTAGTTTTATTTCATTCTTCAGAAAAATCGTGATTCATTATTTATTATTCAAATGGAATAGTCTGCTTTACTTTAGTGGCTGTATAACTGTATCTTTGTAAAAGCTTATTTTTGATTCCTAAGTACAAAACTGAAATTCTAAGCGTGATTTTAATATTATCAATTTAGAGTGAGCTTGCCTACAAAGATCTATATGGATGAAAAATGCAAATAGCCACCCCAGTTTGCAAACATTATTCGTAATAGAAAACGCAAATATTTGATATTCAGATTAATGAAATTTAAAAATATTTTGCGAGGACTTTGATCAATGCATTTGTAACTCAGTCTATGAATTCGATATAATGTTTGCAATTCAGTCTAATTCAAGAGTATAAAATAGAAAAAAATAATAAAATTTTCAACAATTCTATATGGTTCAGCAATTTAGTTCGAATGCAACACTAAGCTTTACGTTCTTTTGATATTCTACTTTTGGAAATATCGCAATAGCTAGACATTATTTTGTTCTCCGCTTTACGAAAAATAAAATTCCACCATTTCAATCACAAAAGAATATTTGTTTCATCTTTTCTCATTTATTCACTTTGCCGTTCAGCACAATGTTTCAAAATCAAGAAAATAAATTGCCGCTTTACAGAATTTAATTTCCTAATCGTTTCACTTCGGGCTTTTTTTGTTATAGAGAAAACATCTTCATCTTTGTGTGAAACGTTAGATAGTGTTATCACTTATTTCTGAAACTTTTATCAAACATGTTAAGCATCGGCTTTTCATCACAATATTTTTGTCGTAAAAATTTAATATAATTGAACCGTTTATTTTAAAAGAAGTTCAAATACATATTTTGTTGTTTCGAAGGAATTAAAAATTAGCATTTTAGTCAATTTAAAATATAAATTAATAATATCAAGTCTGGCAATATTTCTTCTAATTTATTATTATATAATTTGATTACATAATTTTCTTTCAGGAGAATTTAAGTAAAATAATATACATTTATGGCTAAGAATGGGCTTACACAAATTTTATAATTAGATAATTGTAAAAATCATTCAATTTCAATTACTAAAAATTAACTATTACATTTTCATTGACATAATCTTTTTTTAAAAATAACAAAAAATGAAATAGACGTTGTATTTGTGAACACTTATTACATATTTATATATTGTTAAACTTAACATACAATAGTGTTGTTATTTATTTCTGCTCTTAACGTGTCGGTGTTTTGAAATATTCATGTTGTGCAGGAAGTGTGCAAAGTAAAAATTAACTACTCCATGTCCTCATATATTTCGCATGCAATAGGTATGGCATCGTTAAGCAAAGACACCAGGTCAATTTTTTTTCCAATTTTGTTAGTCTTCCTCAACATGTAGATGATAAATGTAACACCTTAAACTCTGCATACTCTATCTATGTTTTGCATACGGTACACTTCAGCAACATCTCATCCAACATATTCCCCTACACCTATAGCTAATTTACTTTTTTCTGTTAATATTTTTTTTCTTAGCCGTTTTTAAAATGCGCTATGAAGAATTTTTGTTGAAACGAATATCTCTCGTTTCATTTCACGTAAAATGAATTTATTATTTTCCTGCACTTTTTATAACATCATAAAATCATGTAGTGTGTTAAAGGAATTCTTTTTTCGTAATGCCTGTTACATAATATCAAAATCTGAATCGTTAAGAAAACCGCAGAAAACCTTCATGATCAATTAATTTTATATTATTTTTGTAAGACTGAACAGCTCTCCACCACATCAATACCGTTTGTAAATTTCGATTTTTCTCAGTACACATATCATTGTATATGTCAATGACATGACTTTGAACCGTTACATTTTTACGCCAAATATGGCTATGGAAATTGGAGTTTAGCCTTTTCATAAGTAATCCTTACATAATTACTTCTATATACCAATTTAAATTGAACAAAGCATTGCCATTTTAAGGTATTAAATATTAACTCGTTATGAATAAAAGTTTTACTCTGACTTATTCACAAATTACATTTTTTCTGACTTAATCACAAATTTAAAAAAAAAAATTACTTCACGGCTTTCAAAATATATTTTTACTCTGAGAAACTCTCTCAAATGCAATGTAATTCAGTTTTAACAGTAAGTAATTAGCACACAAACATAACGATTGCACAATCGGAGTAATTCAAAGTTCGCGCAATCAATGAACGTAGCAATGCAAAGCGAGTAATCACAATACATACACTTGTATACAGCGGCTCATTATTCTAAGATCTTGTTCTAGAAATTTTTACAACCAAATATGGTAACTTTTGGCTACCAAATGTGTTTTCAAAATCAGCCTACTTATTCAGCACTGCTATCTAGTATATTCTCTCTTTCACTGTAAAATCAACTTTCTGATCGCAATATCCGATATCTTTCTGATCTAATATCTTTCTGATCGCAATAACTGAAGGGTAAAAATAAGTGCATAATTTCCGTAACATTATATATTAAATATTTTTAATCTTTAAAATAATCTCTTTAATGTCGATAACTATTTTACAATTAACGCCAACAAATCGGAAGCTGTCTTTTTCTTAAACACTACCAAAAGAATTAATTCAGATATCTTCATTCAAAATTTCAAAAAAATCTCCCCCTCTCAGCATAACAAGTACCTGATACAATAAGAAAATTCCTCTACTTCTAACAAATTACGTACTTTAAAAAGAAATTTCTAGCTAGCGTTCACGGAAAATGTATTGTGAATCTTTCAAAAGTCAATTGATAATGCTGTATTAATACGATTTATATTCAAATAATTCTTTAATTCAAAAAATAATAACCTTAGGTAGGACAATTTTTTTCTTCTAAATTATACTTTGATTAAAATTTTTATTGTGCTGTTTATTTCTTAAATAACTAATTTGGTAAGTTCATGCTACAGAGAATAATAAAAAAGTTTTGTGCTTATTAGCCTCTCTAGGGGATACTGTTTTCATTGTATTACTTTTGGCGTACCAGATCACTTTACAATTTTTTGTCGTTTGCTTTAATTTTAATTACATTTACCTTAAAAGTATTCAATTTAATAATTTATCATTTGCTCTAATTCTGATTGCAAGTAGCTGATATAATATTCAATTTAATTATTTATCGTTCGCTTTAATTTTGTTATCGGAAAAGTTTACTATTGTCCATTTCTCGAAATTTCATCATTTACTGTAATTCTTTTATAATTAATTGAGTAACTTAATAATAATTATAAAAAAAAGCGCACTTTGTTACATCTGTTCTTTGCAAAACTTTGCAAAAAACGTTTTCTTATTTTTATTTTTAAGTTATTAAAATAATATTACACTAATTTAATATTATATTTTCATTCCCTATTTGTGACTCGGTACATTTCAAATCATTTTCTATACTTTAAGAAATCACTGTTACGAACTTGGAGCCTCGATAGGTTTAACGTGTATGAGCTCTGCTACACAACATACATTTTTAGTGCAAATTAATGAATCCAGGTCTCTGAGACGGTAATAACTTGAAGCGGAAGCAATCCAATTTTGATTTGGCTGCAAATTACTACCAAATCAAAACTGTTTCGGGTCCATTTTACAGATGGCAGCACACAATGTGAACTTCAATTTACTTTAATGACACAATATGTCTTAAAATACAAATACTTTCTGTAGTACTCACGTAATGGTCAGAGAATTGAAATACGTTTCATGCTTTCATTCTGAAACTGAGATTTTAGAATTTTGTACAAATAAACTGTACAATAATTCTTATTACCTTATAAAAAAGGAGGTACTTTTCTATTTCGCTGTCGCAAGTGATAAAGTCGCCAAAAATGATACAACAGACGCCAAACGGAATGCGGATTGTTGCCAATAAAGTCTGCTTGGTGAGATGCAAAGGTACCAAAAATGGATTAAATATCGTAGGATTAGAACTTTTTATTTTTTAAAACTTAAAAATTTATTTCTGCCTACCAACTTTAGTTCCTGGTTTTTAAAAAACACACATTATTCCTTTTAACATTTGAAACCTATCCATTGCTGTCGCTTTCATTCCCCAGAAAGTGAAAACGCTGTCTTTAACGCCTCCGCAAGTGTCTCACCCGATAACAGAGGTACAATATTGGCAAATGCCCTCAAGGGGGAGGCACCAGTTCTCTTCGCTTCATTTCTTTGTTGTAGACACTCTTTCCTCAGGAAAGTCTTATGGTTGTGTTCCTCCAGATAAACCAAGTTGACACCATACACCACATACAACCAATGTGATAAGTAAGTGAAAGTATTTTCCCCTACTGTTTAGCGCATATCTTGTAGTAGACACATAGTAGTATACGTTTATTGTGATTTAATACTATTATTCGATTGCAATTGAATAAAGAACTTTGGATGCCTGAAAGAATTAGTAAATCTATATAATTCATGGGAATTTAATTATTTTTTGTAGTAGTGTTTTTTCTTTGCTAACTATACAAATATTTAGGAATTGAAATTAAAACTGAAACAATCACAAAATTAAAAAATCTACAATATTCAAAGTATATTTTTATGAAATTCGCATGTAAATGAAACGTTTTTAAAAAGTCACGAACTCTGAAAATAAAATATTTAATGTCCTAAAAATATTTAAATTTAAGCTGTTTATAAATTAACTTATTCTGTATAAATACTTTAATATTATTAATGTCATCATAGATTCAATATTTTTTTCTAAAATAGTATTTACTTTGTTTAAAACCAAGTTGAATGAAAATTAACAAGTACATATCTTCAAATTATAAACTGTTCACTAAATTATTTCAGCATGCCTATATATCATTCAAAATGAAGAAGATATAAGTAAACCGAAAATCAGAGAAACTAAAATGTATGTGATTTGGAAAAACTCATAAAACCAAACATTTTTTGTTTGTTCGAAGAAACGGAAAATTCGAAAATGATATATTTGATGTCGTTACAGGTTTTAGACTGTTAAGCTGAATTATTCTAATATCATAGGCTTAAAGATACTTATCAACAAAATCTATAGTGAAAGAATAATTATAAAATGAAAAACAGGAATTGAAAAAAAATTGGGAAAATTAAAATCCAAAAAATTAAATTAAAAAAAAAAAACATAAAAAATGTTCTAAATAAATCTTTAAGAGCCAAAAGCTAATTTAACAAAAACGAAAATTATAAGACAACTCAAAAGTAAAAAATAAAAAATTAAATATTTCAAGTACAACATTTTACATGTATTAAAACTGCATAAATGGAATGCAAAGAAACTAACACAAATTTAAACATTTACATGAAAGAAACAAATTTACTAATAATGATAAAAGCTTTAATTTTAGTCATACAAATACTTCAAAGAACATAAAATATATGTCAAAACAGTTTTCTACTCCAAAATAACATTCTACATTCACATTTGAAGAACAAAAAATTTTAAACGTTGCCAAAATGCCAAAATTAAACTCTGGAAAAAAACAGTCTCTAGTTTAAGACTTGCACAATTTCCATTGAAAATTGAAATTAAAATTTACTATTAAAAATGGAATAAAATCTCTCTCTCTTTCTTTTCTTTTTGACTTTTCTCTCTTACGAAATGAGAAATTTATAAGAAAAAGAAATCTTTAAAAAGAAAATAATTAAAACTGAAATTTAGAAATGGTACTAATACCCCAGTTTAATTACTGAAATAACTAAATTATGGGAATCAATTTAGCACAGGTCTGCGGCACCCTTCATAAATGAAGCTTACTTTCGCTTTTATATAGGATGTCCCATGCTTTCGTGTTCCAATTATCTGTTTGAAGAAGATAAAGAATAATCAATGAGGAAGGTTAGGAAAGCAAGATAATAGGAATTATTAAAAAAGATTAATTTAGAATATTAGGTAAAAATGTAAATATAATTATATAATAGTATTAATCTATATAATAACTTAAGTAATAAAAAGGCTGATGGTATTTAAAGTTTAGATTAGAATTATAATTTTAAAAATTTTAAATTAAAATACGATATTTGTAGTAATAAGAGGTGCAAAAAATGTAAAATGATTAAGAATAAACTTAATATCAATTCCAAATTTATCTTCTGAAAAACTTATAACTGTGTTTACTTACTTATACGGAAAAAAAAATGTGATTACAAATACATTAGACTTCTAATAATTGTAATATTTATTAATAAATATAGATATTATATAAAAACTTTTGGGTGTAAAAAATTGTAAAGAAATTGAGATTAGATACTTTTATGCTCATAAATTTGGAAATTTAGTGTTAATTATCATTAAAATAAAGCCTAACACTAAAATAAAGTTACTGTTATGAACATTTCTTGGACGTGTGGGGTGAATTCAGCACAAGACGATGGATAATGTCAAATGTCACTTTATTCACAAATCTTCATGCCGAGAAACTGGTAGCCGAGCTTAGACAATAACAGCCCAAACAGAAAACACAGAGCTTGCACAGATTAGTGACATAGATAATGGAACAAAATAGTACTTTCAAGGACAATCATTTATATCGGCAACTTTCAGCTTACCAGCTCATAAGTTCTTCCTACGGACAATCTCCGTTATAATACTCTGGACTTCCAGGGCAGGTTCCGACGATTCCCGGGGCCCGACTATTAAATTCCATTGCTGATGACATCTCTGTAAATGTTTCTTTTCCTTCACAAGAGAAGCACGGTGGGGAAGCATCATCTTATGCTCGTAACAAAGGCAAGGAAATAATCGTAACAGAGCTTTAAATCCTATATACTCACATGGTCTTAATGTTTTGTATTTCAGTAAAAATATTATTCAAATTTTTAAACAAATTGATGATGAAAAATATTTTTAAAGGATTTATGACTATAAAAAGCTTAATGTATCTAATGAAGTTTATAATAAAAGAAATTATAGAGGGAAAAAATTAGAGAAATTGTATGGACATGTTATGGAATAAGTTTTTTAAAAAAAATTATATTTTAAATCATAAATTTGTAAATGTCTTCAATATTAAAAGAATTATATATTTTCTTTTTTGTATGAAGAAAAGAGAAATAAATTTTTTAAGGGATTTTATTATTCATGTAAATAACGTAGATAATATTTGCTTACATATTGTTAAAAATTTGTTAGAATAAAATGAAGTTATGTTTATGAAGTTATGCTAAAGTTTGTTGAATAAAGTTATTTATTAACTAATATTGGTAACTAAAAATAGAATATGGAGTATTAGATTTATAAATAAATCCTTTGATGAAATAAATATTAACAATTTTCTTAATAAATATAAAAAAAAACTAATTCATATTGATAATATTGATATGAAAAAAGCTTTCAAATTTACTGTAAAATATGGGGCGTTTGATCAAAAAGTATAATAATTATAATGATCTGCAGAGGAATAATGTATGCAATTGTAATGATTACAAACAATATATAAATAAGGAGAGTAGCAACATGTGATTACAGATAATCTAAATAATGTTAGGGATAAAAATCTTTGTGAAGTTATGAATAAAGAATTATCGGTTTCAGAATTATAATTTCTTACAACAAAAATTAAACTAAAAAAATTAATGAAGAAATCGATAACTTTTAAAGTTAATTTATCATTCAATATAATGTACTCTTTGAAGCGTATAAAGAATAAAAATTTAGATTCAATGAAGAGATTAAATATTTGAATTTTAAGGAGAAAAAGATATCACTGAGCTAAAAGATCGAAAAAGTTCAATACAAAATTACGAGTAGAATTGATTATTTGTTTCAATTTTTTTCTTTGTTTTAAGAATTGATTTTTAAAATCGAATAATTTTTAAATTATAATTTTGTTTAAAAACATTTTTGTCTTAACTTATTTTTTTTTTAAATTTGTATTTTAAAAATCCGATTATTATTCATTATTATTATTCCTAAATTTCACCTTTTTCCTAAAAAATTGTTTCGATTCATATTTCTTAAGATTATTATAATATTAGAAAAAAATTTATTTATCTTCTGCCATGTGTATTCTTCTACTTAGCAAATGTCGTTGATAACTTTTGATAACCATTCGGTTTTGAGCGCCTGAATCGAACTATTCATGTCTGCTCGTTGTATATATTTGTTGCTCTGCTCAAGGAAGTTTTGTTGATTATTTTATATTGTGTTAATCTTTTTGGTTCTATTGCTTAGTAATTTTGTTTCTTTATTCGTCTCGTGTAATAAATCTTTTAGTATTTTTCTGGGATTGCTAATTTATTTTATTTAAGTGATTGCATGAAAGGTTTGTTTCTTATTGATTGATGGTCAGTTGTATTTTTGGATTTATAGCTTTTATTTTATGATATAATGCTGATGGGGATAGTTTGGCCCTTAATTCTGGACTTCTGGTTGCAGACTACTTATTTAATGGTCTTCAACCTGTTACAGCAAAAAGACATTGAGTCCTTATTTTTTTGCTTTTCTTCTATAAATGGATCTTTAAACTTTTCAATTTCTTAATATCTTCCATTAATACATATGGTATATGTCATAGAATTTTTTTCGCTTTATTTATTTGCATTTGGAAACTTATCTATATAGTCCATTTTGTTTTTATTCATAATTAAAGATGTTTTCATTTATTTTTCTATATTTACAATGTTTTATTTTTATTGTTTTGTGGTTTGGTGTATAAGTTTTTTTACTCAGTCGTATAGTACCAATTTCCTCTTGTATATATATATATATATATATATATATATATATATATATATATATTAAATAGATAAAAATCATAAAAACATTTATTTAATAAAGTTAAATTAATCAACTATCGATGTTACGATTGGCAATTTTTGGAATTTTGCCGATATTTGACGTCACTGATATGTAATGAAAATTTATTTTAAAAGTCCATAAATTTAGAGTAGAATAATGAAAATTTATAAAAGCTGGAGGTGCTAATACTTCTTTTGATCTCCTATATATGAGGTGTGGCTGTAAAATAACGAGACTGGTGCTATAAAATATTTTATTTTGATTTCATACATATTTACTTATAATCGCATTAAATATACACACCTCCTCCATCACTACTACGCTCCATGCGAATCGTCCATTGTTCGAAATAGAAGTCTTCTTCTGTCAGCTCTTTTAAGAAGCGTGCCACTTTCATAGATTCACCGGAATCAAATGTTGTTCCGTTTAATACAGATTTTATTTCGAGAAACAGATAGATTTCCTATGGCTCAATATTATGCGAATAAGGCGGATGGCTTAACACTGGGATGCAGTACTTGGTGAGAAACCTCTTGACAACAATATGGGATGAGCCGGTGGATTCTTTTGGTGTCAATCGCAAGAATACTTAACCGACGATAAGATCGAAGTAAGTTACCAATTTTTTGGATATTATCATCCGTTTTTGACATGGGAGTTAATCATCTTTGATGTATTCTCGGCCATTTTAAAAACCCTAAAATGATTCAAAAATACGTGCAAGCGATACACATTCATTACTATACACTTCTCTCAATGAATTATAAGTTTCAGTTGCGATTTTTTCAAGTTTCATGTCAAATTTCACAATAACTCGTTCCTCATCATTTTTCAGATGAAAAATATAATTCTAATGGGAACGAAGGCTACGGATATACGGATTTGCTTACAGAAGCGAGAGGCACTGCATTCCGAAGAGAAGGCTTCAGTCTAAACAGCTGCTGGAGTTTGGTGCAGCGCAAGTCTCGTTATTTAATAGCCACACCTCGTACGTAAATAGCTGTAATAATGCATTGGTAATGACTCAGGTATCTTAGTTAAGACCTCAAGCTTTCATAAGTTATAGTTATTTTGTATTTGAAAAATATTTTTATACCTCTAAGTTCATGTTTAAGTAAAAGCTTGATTTAGAAATGTTTTTTTTTCTTATGTTTATTTGTGCTTCAGCTGCTTATTTTAAAATTACCACATTATGAAATTACGGATTATAATAAAGAACGAAAAGAAAAAGAAAATAAAACTATTGTTATTTACTATTCAGAGTATTTTTATGCATCTGGCGTCGTTATTTACATTAATAGACTTAATCACTCAATAAATATCAATTCCGAGAACATTTAAGTAATTTTTGTTCGGTCTGAGATAAATAATTTAATAAGTTGAGCGCGTTCACCTGATTCCGTCTCTAACCAAATTATAATTGCGAATTCTTTTCATCTTAATAGTAGCAAATATTCGGGCTGAATAAACTGTAATTGATTCCTTTATACTTCAAGCAACCGGATCCAAGTCAGGTAAAAATGCTCAGGAAATCCTCTCACACTTTGCAAGAACCTAATTAATGGTCTCATCAATTTCTCTACCTCCTCTTATCCCTAATCATTCTCATACCTTCATTCATTTTATATGATTTACTATACTTCTCATACAGTAATGCTTATTTGCATTAGTCGATGTTTTTCCATACAGTGAGTGTCTCTATTTGTTGCAGATGGTGGTTCAAGTGTAGGATAGGTACTATAAGACTTTCCATAAAACCGTACAAGTTTATTTTAAACAAAGTAGCAAATCAAAAAGCGATACATTATAATGCAATCTCCGCCTTCTACAGCATACACTTGAGCTTCCCGTCTGCCACTGAGTTCTTCACTTACAAGCGACGCCCTCTTTTGAGTTCATCGTTCACAAGCAGCGCCCTCTGGCAGAATGACGACACAATGGCGTGGGAATTACGCAACACTATTCAAATAACACAGTAAAGTAGCTCCGATGTCAGATAAGAGGAAATGCTCGTGAGAACCGTTTACATTTTTTCTCTAATTGATTTCAATTATAATATTATTTTACAACAATTATGCTGTTATTTTATATTTTCCGAATAAATCACAGCTTTTACATTTTGTGATTAAATAGAAAATCTTAGGTATCCTAAATTTATCTATTTTTTCGACGAACACGAATTATGCCCTCTGTTATATATACTCTCTTCAATTTCTTCTTTTACGCCTCATATTAATACCAAAGAATTATCATATTAATATTAATACCAAATTAATTATTATCATATTAATACCAAAATAATTTATATATGTATATTTTCTTAAAGAGATAATTTTTTTTAAAAAAAAATGATTAAACTTAAGGGGAAATATACAAATTTTCTGTATTCAATCTTTGCCTATTAAAAATGTCAGTTCAACTGCAATATTGATAAGTTGATTTTTTCTCTTTTTTTTATTTTTTACAGAAATTAATTTGTGCTAAAAGATATAAACGACTCTTAAATATCAGGTACGTATAAACTTTGAATGCGTTTCCTATACCATGATATTGGTTTCTAGGGGAAAAAATACTAACTTTTCCCTCAAAATTTGAATGATTAAAATTTGTTTAAAATCAATGCGAGAGGGAAAGTAAACATTTTAAATTGCATAGCTATTTGAGCTATTTATTAACCAAAAAAAAAAAAAATCTCTCGGATTGAAATGATATTTATAAACAAGATAATTGAAACTTGATATACTTTCCCATCAATATTCATTATTTTCTTCCTTTTCTGATTAAAACGAAGGAGGGATGCAAAAAAAAGAAATTATACTCCAGTGGTATCAATTTAATTTCAATGAATATTTCAATGAATACATCTCTTTTATTTCATATTGTTACGTGTCCTCTACAAAGGATTCCATTCTCCCGTGTAGCCTTGTGTGAGACTCGTTTTAAAAAACTCACCAGTGTCTGAATTAATTAAAGACGAAACCTCGAAGGCTTTAAGCGTGCAGATGAACGTTGAATAATGATTGATTGATTTTATTAACGTCGCACGGAGAAACAATACCAGGGTTACTGGCAAAGGTCGTCATAATTTTGAGCCTCGGTCAAGTGACGAGGACGACACCTGAGCTGGTACCTCCATCTCCAATCTTCCAAACCATGTCACGTATACACCTAATTTTCGATGGGTAGAAAGCTTGTAGAAGGACTCTAAAGTCCATTTGATGTTTTCTTTCTGTTATTTATAGCGTGTTAAATGGGTGAGAAATGTCGATCGATAATTTAAAAAAATGAATGCTCGCGATTCCAAACCACCAGAAAATTACACCCCAGTAGCCTAGTGGTCGTGGTCACGAGATCGTCTGTTATGGGTTCGAGCTCTGATTACCCTAAAGACCCTTCGTTTAGAGAAGGTGATGCGTTAAATATGTCGGGGCTTCAACTCCTCTCAAAAGGGTGGTGTGGAAGTTTGTAGAGGGGAACACATCTCAAGTGTTGTCCTCGTCATTTGAATGAGCACTCGCCAGAAGCTCACGTGCTCATCTAAGAATACTAAAAAAAATTAAATTCACACCGTTTTGAAAAAATAAATATTTAGAGTTTCACTTTAATAATTGACACTATTATTTTAAGACTTTCAAGCAAAAAAAAAATGATCTTAAAAGAGAAAAAATGATGGCGCTCATGTAAATAGCAGAAACCGACTCATTACTCAATAGCAATTTTTAACTTATTCTTTTGTTCCTACGCATTCAGAGTTATTAACCTAATAAATTAATCACTACATTTAATTATTGCAAAAAAAATCCAGCAGTTTTTCAAAAAAGGCGAACGGAGAATTTAATTAAATCCAGCAGCTCTTCTTGTAATTAAATCAGCGAAACAATCGCTTGCAATTGACCCTTTTATCCAACACTCTGTCCACAATGTTCGAATATATTTGATAATTGTAAAAAAGAAAATAATTTCTCTTTGACGGAAGAAAGAAAAAAACTTTCAACACAGGAAAAAAAAAGATTATTTATTTCTGGACATCATTTAATCAAATTAAAAGAAGAAAGCTACGGAGATTATATTTTTAACTTTCATTTCATCAGGAAACAATGTTTCCCGTCATATTACTCTTTTGTCAAGTCAACCGAAAAATCATAGCAAACTATGTACTAAATTTATTTTTATTTACAATTTTATTTTTTGACGAACAGCTTAACTTTAAGTATTGTTCGGAGAAAAGTGAATTAAACGAAAAATTTAAATATGAAACTACAGCTTTCCTTAAAACTTTACAATTCCAAGTTGATTATAATTATCTCGATCACGTTTTTGAATATTTAAATGCTTATTTACTTTATTTATTTGTACAAGAATCATTTTTAATTTAATTCATTTAAAGTAAAATAAAAACCGTAAATAATAAATATTTAAAAAGTTCTATGCAAAGATTCGCAAAGAACATATCTAGCCACCCAAGGTGTACTTTCTTCAATAATTATTATTAAATTACTCAATTAAATATAAGAATTTAATAAAATGATTAAATACTGAGGAATGAACAATAGTAAACGTTTCCGATATTAAAATTAATTTTTTATTGACTATTAAATAAGTTATATGTATTAAAACTAAAGCAAATAATAAATTATTAAATTGAATATATTTAAGCTAAATGTATTCAAAATTGAAGCAAAGATAAAACTTTAAAAGTGATCGGGTACGAGGAAAGTGATCCAACTAAAACATAGCCCTTTCGGTGGCTAAAATTATTTTTACAAAAAGTACAGGAAACAAAGAAATAAATCATATACATTTACAGGTAGTTCATAAATTAGAAGTTAATATTATTACTAACATTAAGGCTGTAATTAAAATTTTGTTTACATGTATATATGAAAAAATAATGTGATTTACCATTAGGAAAGTGTCTGTTTAAGGATAATGAATTTTTAGTAAGATTGTAAAGTTAATATAGTGTCATATAATGTCCAGCAATTCATCATCATAAGCTACAATAAATAACTAATAAATTCTTGCTTAAGAAAGAGTGGTTATTTTATTTAAACTTAAAGTATTATTTGGAGAAAATCCATTGTCTGAAATTTAGAAAAAGTGACCAATCACTTCCTATTCAACCTACTATCAATCGTTTTTTCTCTATCCTATTTTTAAATCACAAGAGTCGTTCAATAAATCCTTAGAAATTCCAAGAGATGGCGCTCGTAGCATCGAAAATGATTGTTTTAGAAAGCATCGTGACTCATTAGACTGCTCTTTAAGTTTTAGTCAATCGCATAGGTGATCATGGCGCCTTTAGCATCTTAAAAATTCCTCGTCATAATTTTTCCAGCCTATGAGATCACATTCGCCTACTTGGGAGAAGATTTACCGGAAGCAACTCATTGTTTTCATTTTTGCTTGGATTAATTGGACAATAGTGAATGCATTTATCATGGACGATGACAACTCGACTCAAAATGACGCAGCAATCGAACTTTGTTATGGCAGCAAATGATTACTAAATCAAAACTAACTAATGAATCAATGTCAAATTTGTTTCGACTCAATTTAACAGATGGCAGGACCCAATGGTAACAACAATTTACCTTCATGTGGTCATCCGCCTTCAAATACAAATTGGTTTCGAACCACCCTCGTAATTAAGAGAGGAATTAACTCTTCAATTGTTAAGAACGAACCCAGCTCGCGCGTCAACGGAATAGCGTGCCATAAAGGACACTGACGAGTTCAACTCGTCCAAAGTGTTTCGATCCAAGTGGTTTATGATGAACCCTACTCAGGCAGTGAAACATTTCCTCAAAGTAAGCTGACGGGCTGAGCGTTATTCGTGCTATAAACTATTTTACTGGCAAAATTTAGTAAATTTTATAGCTTACAGATGGCGGTACAGGTAAAGTAAAATGTTTGATATAATAAGGAAAAATGTTGCCGATACAGTTGTTTATATAGTTATTTTTCTAGAGTAATATGGCGATATTTTATTACTGAAAAATGGCGCATTGATTGCAAAGACTGTATTGCTTCTTTTTGTACGATTTCACGTTTTAGAGAGTATCACAAACAGAAAGCAATTTTAGTAAATATATAAATGAAATGTTTTATAAAGCTTAAAATTACGTATTAATTCGTATTAGTGCATATTTTAAAAAAACATCTAAATTATTTATTTAAATATTTTAAAAAAAATTTAATATTTAATAAACTAATATTTATATCTAACATTTACTGAAAGAAAGAAAAAAGGCTGCCACTTTCAGCGACAGTTTGATCGTAGCCCTGCGCGTCGTAGGAGAGTGAAAACTGCTGATTCGCCGTCAAAGGGTTGAGAATGAGTATATAAATGTGCTCGTAGTATTGAATGTAATAACATTTTGAAATTTCTTCTACAAAACTTTTCCACAACATTAAAATGAAGGCAATCGAAGAAATATTAAAATAAATTATTTAACTATTCCTATTATTTTCTCTCTTTCCCCCCTCCCAACCTCCATAATTAATTTAGAAACTTTGAATATATATTGATTTTACGAAATGTTTGTAACAGCATCTAGAAAGAGACGATAAAAAGCTCTAAGTATATCAGGATAGGTCATAAGAATTATGTAATAAATTATGCTTATAATATGCGAGATTGTTTGTTTGAATTTCTCTCACCCTTGATAATTAAAATAATATGAAAACAACCGTATTATGAGGCTATTTTCATAATATATTTATCAATCAATCTTTCAAAATTAGACCAAGAAAGAGATAGAATATCATGGTCCAAATATTTTATATTTTAAAATATATTATTTCCATGTTATATATATTTATTTACAGCTCTTGTAACTCAATTGGCTCAAAGAATATGTCCTCATTGTACGCGACATTATAATTACATTCAATAGATTAGTGGGCATTTTGTAACGAAAAAAAAAACAGAGTTGGAAGAATATATAAATGCAGCATCTCTCTTTCGGCCAAACTCTTCTGTTTACAACTGTGCCTATACAAAAAGTTTCGTGACATTTCCTCAGTTTTAAAATAAATTCCATGAGACAATCCAAGTAAATGAAGTAGATATCTGCTCGAAAACTAATCTAACTCTTAACATATTTAAACTAATACAGTAAAAAAGAACTCATTGATGTTTTTCTTTCATTTTGTAAATGAAAGGCAGAAGGATACGGTATTTAAATCTTAATGGATGTAGTAACTAAATCTTAATTCTCTTTTTAAATTTTTTTACATTTCTCTTGCTTTGAATTTCATAGAAAAGGAGTTTTTGTTTTCAAGGAGTCTTATGTTCGAATGAGAGATGTATTGTATAAATGTTGAGATCATTTTATTGATATATAAAAGTTTACTTTAAATTAGAGTTGTATAATCTTTTTTAAGAAACTCAGATAGAAACTTTTTCCGGTTTAGTTATTTTTGTCTTTTTTTTTCACAAACCTTAAAAGAAATTTCATGTTGCTATTTCAGAAAAGAATTAAAGACTAATTTAAAACAGGGCTTGAAGCTTAGAGTATAAAAAATAGACATCGACTTTTCTTTCTCTAAGCCTTGATCTTTTAGTGGTGCATGAATCTGGAGAAGGAAATCTTTTGTTTCTAGATTTGGTGCAAACAATTATTTTCATTTGCCGAGGTATACTAGGAAATTAAAAAAAAAACTTAAAAAATAACTTTTAAAAAATTTATTTCTATTATTGCAAAAACTTAAGTGAAAGAGACATAAAAAGTTAATTTTTTCCAATTTTTACATTGGAAGTGTTTTGGACAAGAAACATTTGGTGCTGAAATAGGCATTCTTGGTTTAGCGAAAAAAATAAAGTAAGAATGAAAACTTCTCTTCTATAGTCAAATAACATTATTCTTCGTTTCTTAGAAAGCCCTAACTATCCTAAAAATTTCAAATAGTTTGCTCTATAAATAAATAGAAATTACACGAAAAGAGAGGAGAGTAGTAATTTTAAGTTGCTTAAAATATTTCAGGTGTCGAAATGCATTGTAAAATTTTAATATTCTTACAGATGTTAGTAGCGCTATTAATAATACCAGCAATAAAAAGTGGAAAATAGTCGGGTACTAGAAGTTGTTGATGAATTATCTCATACTATCATTAAAATGAAGAAATATAGAGACATAGCTGTAGTTGTACTTACGGAGACTAATAAAAGAAGTTGTTTAATAACATTTATCTTTCCCGATTACCATTTGGAGTTGATTGGAAGAAATCCAAGTTGAAACATTTTAGTTAAAGGTGGATAAAACAGAATAACTAGGGAAAAAACACAAAACATACTCAGACATTAGTTTAAAATAAATTCGATAATTTATTTTCAATTTATCGACATTTCTTGATCCATTTTCAAATTTATAAAAATGCAAATGATAATTTATGTAGATAAATCATGTTTATTCATTTGAGAATTTGGAGTTTCGATATCTTGCATACAAACTCGTATTCGCTATCAGGATGAAATCTGTTTCGAGCCCCATAGGCGCAATCTTTTCAAATGTTGCAAAATAGCCATGAATCTGTTATTATCATGTCAGACATAAGTTGGTATCCATGTATGCATGCTTCGCCAATATCTTCATCGTTGGTTCAAGGCAGTCAATCTTCTATCTCCCTCCTCAGAAGACGAGTCCGTCCTTTTCTTGTCTTTCTTGCCCCAGAATTCTTCTTGTTTTCCAGTCTCTTGACTTTGTTTCTTCCTTAGGTTCTACTTTCTTCCGATGAAATTTTCTCTCTTTGACTTATAGTTCTTTAGACGTTATAGCTATTATATAATTTGGCTTAGCAGGAGAAGGAGATCATAATTTCTGCAGAGCTAATGTTTTGTTATTATCCAAAACATTAAAATTTTAATATGTAAATATCAAGTAGCGTAGAATGTAAATATTTATTCTTTTCGAATTATCAAGCAGGAAAAAATTAAAAGAATTCATTTGTATTAATATGTATAATTTTCAATTTAATGCACTTGAAGAAAAGTTTACATAGAATAAAGAATTGTTTCGTATTCATTAAAGCGATAACTTAGAAACAAATGTCAATACCATATCCGTTGGAAACACATAAATTTATAGTTAAAATAATTAGTACTTTCAGCTTATTTTTTTTACTGTTAAAATGTTTCAAAAACAAATATATTAAAAAACGATCTAATGTGAAATCATTCAAGTTTGTCTTTTAACCGAGGGCTTCTGACGGAAAAGAAAAGTGTAACCTAAAAAAAATTTACCCGGCTTTCATTTTTTTTCATCGAATCTTTCTACTCAACTGATTCCTTTCTGTAATAAATTTTGTTCCAAAAAGAATCTCTTCCGTGTGGATGCACGGACTCAATAAAGCGCGACAAATTTTCATTCATTATTCTTTCCGGAGACAACAAGTCTTTAAAACTTTGTCTCTTCCTTGTCTGGTTCTGGTTTCGACAACGGATATTTTTTAACACTCGAAAGTTCTTTCTTTAATAATAACTTTTAAACACTCGTTGCTGTAACGGAAAACAAGTATAAATAAAAATGTTCTCCTTCTCGGAAGGAAATGCAAATAATTGATGCACTCAAACTTCAAAAAAGAAAAAAGTTTTGCTTTAGAGATGAAGTGGTCTGAGTCCTTTTGAGTTTTTTCATATTAATAAAATGTGTAATAAAATCCACGTGAATAAGAAATGTGTTGTACAATACACTTTTTGTATTTATTATTGAAACTCTGTTGATGAAATTAAGTGAAATAAATAATGAACTTAAATAAAAATGTAATTGAAGAGAAAATATCAGTTTCAAATTAATATTAAAATATCTCTTCATTTCTTAAACTAACACTAATTTGAATTCGTGTAAAATTCCTCCTCTGTGAAAGACAAATAATTCCAAAACAGCAACAAAAATATCCTATATATGTTTAAATAAATATCTTTGCAAATATTATTACATAAGCGTATGCATTCTGCGGGGGAAATCGGAGAAAAAAAAGTAGTTTGTAAAAGTACAAGGCTATACAAATTGAAACATCCGATTTCAAAATGTTAATATTTTCATAAATAAGTGACAAAGAATGATAAATAATACATGAATACAAAGGAAAAAAATAGGGATTTTCTTACAAGTCTTCAATATAACTTTCTTTAGTTGCACGTACAATGTCAAGACGATATGTTAATTCCCGCCAAACACATACTAAAGTGTCGTTGGTTTAATAGGTAAGGTGAGAGATGATGGATAACAATTCCTGTCTAACACTAGCAGTCAGATCACAACGGAACTATTTTCCTAGATTAAAACAAAATGAAAAAAGGACTAATTCAGAATACTGGTTCTGAAATTTAACAAAACGTCACTCCTGTTCAAATTTTATGTTGCCACGGAGGTTAATTTCTTACCAAGCAATTGATACCATAAAAAAAATATTAAAATGTTCTATTGTACGAAATAATAATTCATATTGTATTGTTGTATTCCATTTAGATTGAAAATTTCCACTCTTTTAAAGTATTCAAAACTAAATACAGGATTATTCAAAATGATTCATTCGATTTCAATTTGCTATATTTTCATTTATAAACAATGCAGAATGATAAGTAATGCATGAATGCAGTTTTTTTACCAGTGTTGATGCAACTTCCTTTAATTATAAGTGTAATATCAATTCAGTATGTAAATCTTCCAAACATGTAGTAAAATGTCAGTTGCAATGGATTGTATAGCAGCAGAACTCCGTTGTTTATGTTCCCATAAATTTGTGAGTAATGATGGCACATATACATTATCTTTTAAAAACTCCAAAGGAAGAAATCGCATAGGGCTCAATCAGGTGACTCAAGTTGCCAGCTGTTTAACATCAAATCATCTGGTCCATTGCGACTAATCTGTTTGCAATGTAGCTCCGAGAAAGCTTCTAAAACAGCTTTCGTGAAATAACTTGAGGAATAGCACTCGAGGGTCATCTGTTTATCCCAATATAAAACTTCCACAGTTTTCCTTTGCATTCATGTTTACTCATTATTCTGAAGGTTTTTTTCCCCTTCTTTTTTTTGAAAATGAGGAATTTTGAAATCGGATGATCCATTTTGAATAACCTTATGTATCTTCTTTGCTTCTTAAGCTGACATTAATTTCCTTCAACTGAGTACACAAAAGAGTGTTTTTCAATGAAAGACAAGTTCTTCCTGGTCAACAACAAAAATCTTCTACATAGGTTGGTATGAATATCATCACGAATATTATTCCATAAGCACGTATATGGAGAAAAAATCATAGTTTTAAAATATTAGATACTTGCCAGCCACGTTAAAAACAAATAAATATTAGAATAATAAATAAATTAAGTGTAACATTAGGATACATAAAAGTTAAAAACAATAGAATTAAGAATAAAAATATTTGTACCAAAATTAGCCAACTACTTACAGAGTTGGTTGTAGCTCATATTGTTTTGTAGATTTAGGAATGTCTTTGAAATGCTTGAAAAAATCAAATACAATGTAACAACTGAAATACTTTACTGTGATTATATGTTTTTCCCATATGATAAAATTAAAAATTACCCATCAAAGTTTAGTTAAATAGTGTTAAGAACTTCAAAAATACAATTCTCCGAGCAATCTCCTATTTCATTACCCTACTGAAAATAAAAACATTATCTGACATTACGTGAGGTTTATCATGGATATTTTAAAAAGTTAGTAACTCTATATATTAAAAAAAACTCACGATTGTTTTATGAAATTCTCGAAATAAAAGATTAGTTGGTGACAAAAAGAAAACATTTTCAATTACAGAAAATAAAGACATTCTGTGGAGGTAAATATAGTTTCAAATGCTCTTATTGGGTACAAACTTTTACCATTATTAATGCAAACATAATATTTCGTTGAATTAATAATAAAATAAGTAACATTTAGAATTTTAAGAAAACGTGTCCATCTAGAGTGCTCACAGTCTGGGACGAATTGTCTTCGTTGTAATTAAGCGACATAATGACGCAATAATAATTATCCAAAAATCTTAAATCAATGCATTCAAACTTAAATAAACAATACCAAAGTAAATTAATAATGTGGAGTGGATACTTTATTGCGTCATCAACGAAATAATACGAAAAGGAATTATACTTATCTGGGAAACTATAGATAGACGATTCCAGTTGACTAAATCCGATTAAAGTTTAGTTCTAGTGACGAGTGTCGAGTCGATAGCACATTATTAGTACACAGCTTCACAGTTGCTTCAAATTATATACAGGGTTATTCCAAATGATTCATTTGACTTAAGGATTCCGTATTTTCAAAAATAAGCGACATGAAATGACAATTAATACCCGAATACAAAGCGAAAATTTGAAAGTTTTATATTCTGAATGATAGATGTCATCGGTGTGTTCTTCGAGAAGCTATTTCATGAAAGCTGTTTTAGAAGCTTTCAAGAGGCTACCTCGCAGTCGAATACAGTGGACCACGTGACTTGACGTTACACAGCTCGCCACCTAAATCACTTAATATGGCACCATGCGATTTCTTCCTTTGGTGGTTTGCAAAAGATAAGGTGTATGCGCCACCCTTCTCTACAAATTTATTTGAATTTCAGCAATTAATTTCTGCTTTTGTACAACAAATTACCACTGATACTTTACGATGTATATGGAAGGAGTTTACATAACGAATTGACATTATACGTGTCATTAAAGGAATTATGTGGAGCACTTGGAAAAAAGCTTTTATATTTTTCTTTTCATCCATGTATTATTTGTCATTCTGTGTCGTTTATTGAGGAAAATATAGCATTTTGAAATTGGATTAATATACTTCATTGCTTTATCTCTCTTCTACATATTAGCTCTACTCATCCCTCATTACTCTTATTCTTGTATGGAATTGATTATTTACAAATATCACGTGGTTCTTTCAAGAATTAAGTTTTTTTTTACCAAACTTTGTAGTAAATTTGTTCCATATATTAATTTGTGGGAAATGAACGTGAAAATCGCATGAAGTGAATTTAAGAAAACGTTATTCATTATTTAATCTTAGTCTAATTTTTTATATTAGCAACCTCCATGAGTTAAAAGATTCATGAAACTCAAAGTTCGAAAGGAATTGATTAAAGTACTTCATCAATTAAAAAACCCGATTTTATTCTCTTTATGATAAATATTTTTCAGATTATCTTAAAACATTAAAAAAACTTCAAAATCAGAAATAAAATTTTAACAAACTTTTTATTTCTCTCATTACATCAATGTTATTATCTTTAAAGATTAGTAATTTTCCTTATTAAGGGGCTTACTTCTTGAAGTTAATTTGGGAAGCATGATCCTAAGGAAACCTAGTGATATTTTCTTTTCCATAGAGTTTATTACGTCTGGTAAAACGAGCGAAGCACCCTTGGGGACTTGGCATTCATTCTTTAATTTATATTCGACCCTTCTTCATCATCTTTTTTCATTTTTTTTTCCTATTACGTTTAGATCACAGTTACTCATTGTTTGGTGTAGCGTAATATGATTTTACCTTTGCACAATAAACCCAAATTTTTACTCACTCACTATTTCATTTCACAATATTTACTAAAATTAATATCATAAGAAACATTTTTATTTATAATATATGATTTACTTTTAACTGTGTGTTCGTGCACAAAATATCACGAAATATTTCTGTGGTGATAAAGCTTCCCCGCACGTACAGTAAGTCAGCAATAAGTTTTACTTAAGAGAATACTATCTAAGAGTAACATTTTATAGACGCTCATAATCTTATCGCCTAGAAAACAATACATTTAAAATATATTGCATTATTGTAGGCTTTGCTTATTTCATACAATTATATTGGTTTGCTTTTTAAGAGTGTAGTATTTAGAGACTTAGTGTATAAACATTACGTTCATAAAACGTAAATAAGATTGAACGTATAGTGAAAATAATCATAGTTTTATGAACTAATCACCTATTTTCTTTTATTTACACATACATTCAAGAACATTGAAACTGGTACACTAAGAAGGGGGCTTCGAGCTGAAATGAAATTTTAATTTCTCTAATGATATTGTTGAGAGATTCATTTGATTCCACAAACAAGACCGTGTATATAATTAGACAAATACTGTGGATCTTCAATAGCGTGTTGGACCAGCACGGTCTACCATTGAGTGGATAAGACGTCAGATGTTGTCATGTACAGAGTGACACAATGACATCGGGCGTTTCAGCTGGTCCTACAAATGCTCTATAGGAGATAAAACCGTAGAGCGGGCTGACCATGGAAGTGTCAGAGCGTGATATAGATGATCTGAAGCAACTGGAATTGTATTCGAACGAGCGTTATTTTGCTGAAATATTACGGCGGAAGATCGATTAGTAAAGGTTTAACTTGAGACGAAGAATGCCATCAATATAACGCTGGTCCTTTAAGGAATCACGCATCACATTCAGAATGTCCTGGCTATCATTTTCTATGGTCCCTCGGACCATTACGCTTGCTATAAGGGCAGTGTGTCACTTGACAGATTTGGTAAAATTGTACCTTTCACCAGAGAGCCTCCACACCTGTACTCGGATATCATCTGTCCCCAAAATGAACAAATATTGATCACTAAACACCATGTTTTGACAATATGTGGCATTCCATGTTGCTTTAAAGTGGCGCCTCTGTAGTCAGAGTCACCGATACTTCAGTATTAAAGGTACTACACGACAATAGCACTTTGAATGCATATTCGCTTGCGTAAAGCACCTGGAAAGGTCCTTAGAATAATTGGCAGCCCTGCACCTGATTGTATCGGGAAATGGGTTATTGTGGGATCCACGAGCTCTTGTCGCTCGATCGTTTGATCTTATCGTCCCATCGTCTTTCTGGTCGCTCCCAGTTCTCCGCTCGTGGGTACCATCTCGTGTCCACTGCTTCCAACATGTTCTGACGGCAGACTCCGAACAATAGACCTGGAGATCACCACCAAGCGACAACCAGCCCACGGGTTTTATACTGACGATTAGGACCCTCTCAAACTCTCGAACACGCGAACCCAATCTATGCGTAATATTTTCTCACGAGTCTACCCGACATTTTTTCGCTCACTTAAGTCCTCCTACAGTGGAAATGAGATCGTTATGGTTATAAATCTTGGACGTTGGATGTTGCATATTTATAGGCGCCTAAAGTATGAAACGCTCTTCAAGTTCGGATCTCGGATTTAGTGGTGGTGTTTGGTGAAAATGGGATTACACTTGCTGAGAAGGGTATACCATGAGGCTGGTTTGCTTTTGATTGTGTCTGGAGTGATCCCGTGCTCCTATTGGTTGTTGGAGAAATAGGTGAAGATGGGTGTTAGAGTCTGTTTCAGAGAGAATTTAAGTAGAAGTATATTGTTGATAAACTGTTAAGAAAAAATGAATTTTAACAAAAAGAGAGTTAATTTTTAAACAATTAAGGACACTCAGAATTAAAAATGAGACTACAAAGATTCATGGGTTCATAGGAGTCCAAGAAGATTTGTCTTGCCTTTTAATTTTATGATATAGTAGGTAATTTTCAAGGTTTCTCAATGTTGATATTGTCGATTTGAATATGAGAGTTAATGAAATTTATGGATAAGTTTTGAATCTGTTTTTAAAGGTAGCTAACTGGAGAGCTCTTAGGATTTCTTTATTTCGTGCAAACCGCCTGGATTTTGCATTCAATCTGAGAAAATAACTTTGTGCATTTTCAAGAATTGGTATATTAGTTTTACTGGAGTAGGCCCCCACCGAACATGCATAAGTTAATATTGAAGTCATAAGAGAGGTGTAAATATGCCCCTTGTTTTCTAGATTTATATTACAGCTCCGCTTAATTTTAAGCAGCATACTTAATGAGAAAGGCATCTGTAAAATGTGTAATTTGTTTATGAATCTTCCACCAGGAGTCGGTTTATAAACCATCCACTTCCAGATTACCGCAAAGTGTGTGGTCATGAGCATTACAGTCACATGCGCATTACCACACTTGAGTCTCTTTCATATCGGAGATCATTCAACTACTTACAAACATTTGGGATTTCAGTTCACATCCTTCTTGGTGTGCTATTTTCATTGTTCCACAGAGTTTCTTAACAGAAGTAAGCACTAGTACATTCGGTAAAATTTTCATTTTTGTATATCTCCAAATAATTTTTCTTTAAAAATGGACAAAGAGAATTTTAAAATATATCTTCCATACAGTGTTTAAGACTAAAGAGATAGAGTTTGTACTCGGTTATCTTATTATAAGATAAATTTTATATAAATAAAGTTCCCCTTAATTAAAAAAAAACATTAATAGTATAATTTCTAAATTAATTTTTACTTTATAAAAATAAAGCGTCTCTACATTAAACACTTTTAATAGTATTTTAAATGATTTTTTAAAAAAAGTATCCATTTTATTCTCTTAAAATTTGTTTTTAGATTGCCCGAGAAAAAATCGTTCATTTCGTTATTGCAATTGATATAACTTTATTCGCACGATGTGTATTTACAGTGCTTAATAGAAGGCATAAGTGATTATTGCATTTAGTTAAGTATACAATCCAGCTATTAGTTTTTATTAAATTCGCTCTTTTCGATGCAATTTCAGCCTCTTGTGTGATGATTAGACAAATTAATTCGCATAACTTTACTCAAGATTCGATACGCAAATATTTAACTGTAATTGAAAAAAAAAAGAAGTTTATAAATGATTTTCATGCGTTTTCTTTCCTCCTATATTAACTGTTTCAGTCTACTTTATTAAATTATATGAAATGAGAACTTCGCCAAGCGAAAGAACCATAACTTTTGTAAAGTATTATTCTGTATAAAAAAAAAGGTTGTGCACAGAAAACTCTACAATTGACGAGATAGAGGAATCAGTGTCTGAGAAACTGGACGAATGAGAAAGCGAAATTTGGGTTTTTAATATGATTATCGATAAAAATAAGTAATTAGTGCCTCAAGCTGAAAGGCTACAGAAACGTAGATGGGCACTTCCTGATGAAACTTCTTATGTCAGGGCAGATATTAACATAACTAAGTGATAATAAGAACTAACGAAATCATTATGCACTCGACGTAGGTGCAAGAAAGTGGGAAGCAATCATCTGAAAACCAATAATTAAATCAGATCCAGTCTATAAGTTTCTGATTTAATTTTGCTGTTTATAATATAAGTAGAATCTTCAGTAATATACTTGGAATTTCCTTTCCTAAAGATTCAATCTTTCTTTTGAGATTATGCTTATCAAACTCAAAACAAACTATGATATATAAAGCAAATTTCAACAAGAACATTCTCTTATTTTCCAAGGCTTCTGAAAATAAGCAAAGTCTATTGAAATTATGAGGCGATAGCTCAATGGTTTGAGGCGGTAGCTCAGGGAAAACATGACAAGAGGTTTATGACTCCAGTTCCAAAGAAAACAAGTATCATCTGGAATCCTACCCGATGTCTCTATGTATGAACTAAAAATTATTTGGCAATATATGTATAACGTCCTATGAATTATTCTTGCTTCTTTACCTGTAACAAGAATTTATCGGCAAATTATAAGCAGATGCCTAGATAATAGGACCTTTAACGATACCTCAGGTACCTTCGACAAGAAAAAATGAGCTTTACACCAATATTAAATAATCCTCCATTTGCTTAAAATTTAAATCAATGCAAATCATATTTTAACATCGTGATGTTTGTACATATAAGCATCTATTTATTTAAAGAAAATCACATTTAAAGATATAAATAATTATATATAAGCAATTAGCAATAATTAGTTGCGTATCAACATTTGTAATTCATGTACTTACAAAAAATCTACAATATTTATAATTTTAAGAATATGTGAGTACTTACAAACATCACATTATGTACGCTAAATATGATTATATTTCAAAATTTAAATTTAATAAAATTGGAAAATATTTAGTATTCATGACTCAAATTTCACACACACACACACACACACACACATATATATATATATATATTCCGTTTTCTTTGAAAGTGGTATAAGTCCATTTTGACAAAAAATTAATTAATAATAAAAATGCATACAATTTACTATGAACTTTTTATTTACAAACTTTTTCCAAAAAATCTCTTTAAAAGTTTCATTGTTTTCATCATCACAGATTTTTGTAGTTAATGAATTTAATAATATAATTACTTTGAAAGTAATGTAAGTCCCCTTTCCTCAAAGACATACTACTATTTAGTTTAAAATTGTTAATTGTATTTTTATATGTGTGGAAACATTGTAAATGACATAAACATTTTTATAGTTTCCTGGAATTTCGGTTTTTCCCAGTTTATTATAGAATATAAAGTCCCTGTATAAAATATAGTAATGTGTCATATTTGTTCATTTTCTTGAAGGAAGTGAGACGTATTCCCATGTCAAAAATGTGATTTTCTAAATTTGAAAATAAAAACATCATGTACCAATGTTGATTTCACAAGCCTCACAGAAAAACATGATGTACACTTAAAGAACGCTGAATTAGCAAGAAAAAGTATGCAAGAAGATAAGATTTTGACATCACTAAATCTAGATAGATACTTTTTTTTCTTGACTTTCAGAAGCCATTACCCTACCCAAAATTGTCGGTTTCTAATATTTATGTTTTAAATGCAGGATTCCATAATTTTCATGATAATGAGATTTATATGTACGCAGGGGATGAAACTATTGCCTCCAGGGTGCCCAAGAAATTGCTTCTTGTTATTTAAATCATTTAGAAAATGTAACCACACAACATGTTATAGCTTACAGCGATATGTGCACTGGATAAAATCGAAATTTGAAATTGGCCTTAATGTGGCTTAATGTTGTTTAGTCCCCCAAGAACGCCGTAGAAATTATCGACCATATATTTTAGTATTCTGGGCACTATTATCTAACAAATGATGCCGATTTACGAACTATTGAGAGTACTATAAGAAAAAGAGGTTTATTGTATGTCCCTAAATATTTATTATACTACTATAAAACAATGCAAAAAATATAAACAGTTTATTTTGCATGAAATGAAACAAGCTTATTTAGTTTTTACAAAACCCTTAGAAGATGCAATTCTAAGAAGGCGAAAAAATATCTATGGTGAAGAAGTAAATTGGTTGAAGATATCTTGGATAAGGGTTTTAAAAAGTAAACCATTTATTATGTTCTATAAAACTTCATTTCTTGAGAGTGAAGATTTTAAATCACTAAATTTAATGTCCTCTCAGGGAAGATCACAAAACTTTGGAAATATAGTACCAACACATTTATATCATCATTTCAGACCCATCACGTTTGAAAAATTTACAGATATGATTATTTCTTACCATATATCCCTCCAATACATCACGACTATTATTAAAAACTTGATCATAATGAAAAAAGTTAAAATATATTAATAGTAAGACTATAAATAACACACACACATATATATATATATGTGTGTGTGTGTGTGTGTGAGTGAGTGTGTGTGTGTGTATGTGTGTGTGTGTAGAATAAATAAATTTATAAAAATAAATTTATGGCTAGTATACTATTTTTAATATATACTATTATAGTATGTGTGTGGTAATATAACTATAATAGTATATACTATAATATATACTATAATAGTATATATTAAAAATAGTATACTAGCCATAAATTTATTTTCTTGAATTAACCAGTGGGCCCTTCAATAACTCAGTTGAATCTACACATATATCCCCAACCTGAAACCTCTTTACTCAGCGGACTGTATAATAATATTTATTCACATTACGAGAGCCGAAATAAACTCAACACTCACGGCGGCTTCTCGTAGAAAAACTAAATAATTACTCTTACATAGATGGTGCTTCTGATGTCAACAACCAGATATTAATGCAATTAAATGCAAAGGCCCGTCAAGCAGAAAATTCATATGAATGTTGAAGCATACGTTATAACTTAAATTATAAGGTAACATGTGATCCATTTAATCATCGGTTTCGTAACTATATATTCCCACTACAAATAATGGTAAAAAATATTCGTAAATTTGAATCACTCCATAATCAATAATCTCCATTATGTAGACTTCCTAATTTTGCTATGTACATTAATTTAATTAAAATGTTATATATAACCCGTAATCATATTTTCCACACGAAAACCAACAGTAGATTGGCATTGAAAATAGTTTTTAATATCCTCCAAGTAGAAGATAGTTAGTAATTACTACTGAATAATCTGAATTGACGGATTGTTTTTGACTTCACACTTAAAAGCAGCAAAAGTGATATTGATAATGGCTTCATAATTAGGAACCACGGTCAAGAGGATATGTGAGTTGGCACCTATCTCTCGAAACTTGCCACCACGCCAACAGGGAAACTTGAGGCTGATGCAAGACAGATTTTACATGCATCAGCCCCACTACACGGCAGATCTTTAGAATATAAAGGTCCGAGCTCACGACTGGACATAAGTTAGGCGGCCACGAGTTTGCGACTTTGACCACTTTGTTACAACAATCACTTAATGATCAAAAATGCATGTAGAGCTTCCCAATATAATAACTTCTGTCTTTCTCTTATTTTAATGTTTTTAATACGTTGGTTTCACCATATTTACCATTGTTCAGTACAATATATTATTCCTGGAATATACACTAACCACAAGAGGTTTTCGTTCTCTAAAGATTAGTAATATTTAAAAGCACAAAAACATAATACAAAAAATCATTTTAAAAGACACATGTACCGTAACTAAATAAAACCGATATACTAATCATTTTACCTCGATAATACAAACTTTCATTGCTAATTGTTTTCGTACTCCATCTACACTATAGGTTAACATTACCGGCATGTAAAGGAAGTCACGACAACGGGCTAAAACCCATTACCAGCATACAAACGTAAACTTTCAGTATGAAATCAAAGTGTTTTCTTAATTAACGTAGAAGAAACGAGCTGAAGTAAAATCTCTTCCATAAATAGCAAATAAACCGTCTTGATCTAAATCAAGTGTACAAAATAGGGTCCAGAATGACTATGAAAGAAGAAAGAAAACTATGTTACATCTCTATGAAAATGCTAACTGTGAAAGCTTCAGCTCAAATAAAGCGAGCCATGCGTCGAATACGCGGATCTTTACTGCTCGTAAAGCGCTTGTGAAAGTCGACATGAACGTTTGTCTTTGCTCCTTTTAAGTGGCCGAGGTCAGGACAGTGTTTTAGAGTCATGGACACGAACTCGCGGCCGGCGTTAGTTAAGTAGAGTCGTGGGTTTGAACTCAGATACCACTGGAGATCCACTTGTAGCGGGGATGATTGATGTTAAATCTGTCAAGGTCACAAGTCCTCCTGAAGGTTTAGTATGGAAGTTTTGAAATGGAAATGCCCCCAGCTCCTGCGTCGTCCTCGTCACTTGATCAGGGTTCCTAATATGAGGTACGTCATTAATAGCCCTAGTTTTATTTCCAAGAGCAATGTTAATACATAAATCCATCAATCGTTCATTTTAACATGAAATGAAGGTCTTAGGAGCTCACTATGAACAGATAGAAAACTATTTCCCCTTGACTATGTATCATAAAGTGAATGGAGCGAATCTTGCAATGAATTTGATAAGATATCCTTACTAATAAGATTATGTTGTGTTTACTGATGAAGAATGATTTTCTAAGAATAGAGTGGGTAATGAAATGCCCTATGTAGTGGAAAAGAAAAGTATTCCTGATCGGAAAAAACGATAAACTCACGATGGAGGTAATCTTGTTTGGCAAGAATGACGAATAACGGAAGCATATTAATACGTAGGCTCTCAAGTTTTGTTATAGCTGAAGTGTGTGGCAATTTTTTCTTGGATAAAGCCTAGCCTTCGAAGAGGAATTCTTTGAATACGGTTTGGCTTATTCTTCAACGAGATAATTGTTTTATCTACACCGCCAAACGTATTAACACTATCTTTGAGAATTAGCGTGGAGTAGATTTACCTAAGCCCTCTCGCAAGCTTCACCTGAATGTTATTAAAAACTTATTCCAGATAATATCTGATATTGTTTATGAATTTCGAATACTTGACCCTGATTATCAACTGCGACAAAAGGTTCAACTAGCTGTAAATCAAATCGAAGCTAATGGCAAGGGGAAAAAATTCGAAATTTATTTGCCATCAGGAGCATACCCTCTTCAGCTAAGTACGGACAACATATTCCTCTGGTATGGTTTTACTTTCCCATTGGGTTTACTGTCTTTTGTAAACACTGGTGACAAGTCCCTGGGATACCCTAGAGATCCTGTTCTATTTCTGACCCTCTTTCTTGTCAACCAATAAATACAATTTTTCTATTATTTAAAACATCTGGATCACAATTACACCTTGTTTGGGGCAACATAGCATACTTGTCTATTTCACCGTTAAACTTCACCACCAAACACACACACACATTCGAAATTTATTTCACCGCATGAACGCAAGGCTTCTATGGGAGAAAATAAAACATTAAATGAAACTGAAAATTATCATGATGAAATTATGTATTGAAACCTGCTGCGCCCCAAAAGAGTTTGCATTTTTTTCTTAACGACGATTTTCAAAATCTCATAACACACTTATTACTTAAAAAGTCTCCTACATTTTATCTTGGAAGTATGTTTATATTATTAAGTATTTTATTGTGGAACAATATAAATACCACACTGTTAATATATATTTTTTATAAATGTTAGATGAAAAAGAAAAAGAAATATTCTGAGCAGTGGGCAAGATTTCACGTATCGTCACTGAGACAATGTTATTTTGTAGTTGTGAAAGCTTTTCACTTGATTCTCTATAGGTTAGAATTGCAGTTCAAGTCACTCGCCGTTGATAGAATAAAAAAGGCGTATCGTTATCAGGTGTGTAAACATTTCTTCTCCAGACTCCCAGTAAAGAGAAATTGGATATCTCTAGGGGCCAGGGTCTACGACAGAATGAAGAATTCGATTTTGCAGACGACACACCTCTGAGAAGAAAGAGCCATTTTTTCCCCTTGCCCGCTTGCCTCCCTCGGGACAAATCAATTTCCGAGTAATGCGTGTTGGTGTTTCTGATTCGACAGCTGATGCCTCGGGTTTTCGAAGAGTAAAAAATAAGATCAACAATTCGACAGAAAAAAAGTACGAAAACAGGAATTTTTGGTGTTGGAGCGAGTCTCGAGGGTGCATAACATGAAAGAAATATTTGCTAAAATCAAAATGTCACCGAGGATATACTTCTGTTATGTGCCTCGACTCCTTTCAGTTAGAATAAAGAGTTATAAAAGGACTAAATGCGGATGGGAGTTTGAACTATTTTATCTTTAAATGAGGTGCCTTGGACAAAAAAAAATGAATTTACTTCATGACAATCATAAATAATGTTCACATTTTAAATTAAAAGCAATAGAAGTCGTATTTTAACAAAATAAAAGATCTACTCAAATATCTGCATAGCTGAATAACAGTTAATACCAATAGAATTACATTTATATGCATTAGTAATTATGGATGAGCAATTAATTATCAATATCAGTATTTACATTTGTGTGTCGTGCACCTACCTTTAAGTGCCACTTGCATAAACTACACTGTGTTTTCAATTATCCCTGATGCCACTAAAGACCCAACATGTAGCCAGGGCTGATGCACATTTAATCTTTTGAGGCTCAAAGTCCTCCCGTTCGGGTGGTGTGGAAGTTTGGAGACGCCAAATCAGGTGTCATCATCGTCACTTGATTGAAGCTCAAAATGACGAGGTCCATTGCCCATATCCTTCCGGTGTCTTTTAATGCGACCTCAATGAACAATCATAATCACGTTTATAATTTTAAACATTTCGTTAGTAGTTATAAACATAATACACTGAGTATAATTCTAATTTTAGAAATTTAATTTTATAAAATTTTAAATTTTATTTTTCAAATTCTCCATAATTTGTTTATAAACGTTTTGAAATGTTTAAGATTTGTGACAGTTCAGAAGCATAAAGTTATACAATTTGTACAAATAATAACTTCATTTCATGTCGTGCAAAATATAAGAGCTATAGGGAAAGTAGATTTTTTGAAAAGTATACTAGAATCCTAAGAAACCTTATTTTGAGAAAAACACAGATACAGATATTTTTTCTCTGTGATCTCGCCATAATTGTTACAATTTTGAAATTCAATTTTCGAATGTGTTCCGCTTATCAAATGCTTATATATAGAGCATCTATGGGACCAAAAAAGCGCTCTCTATTTTTTAACTGCAAAATAAAAAAATATACAAAATATGGAGCATTTTTTCTTAGCGGTAATATTTAATCTAAATCAAGCAATTAATTTTGTGATTTTTTTCGGAATCATAAGTATTCTCGTTACCATTATAGTTTAAAACTAAGAACTTCTTTTGGGCGTTTTGCATTTTGAATGCATAAAACTAGACTTTCAAATTTTTTGTTCTTTTCGTATTTAGTACCAATAACCAAACTAATCTTATGTCGCTGAAAATAAATTCCATACTTATTGTACTTTTGAGTAAATATGGGAAAAATTGGTTACCAATCAAACATATAGCAAAATACAAATTATAAATAAGAAGTTCATATCATTAACAGTGATAATAATTTTAATCTGAGTATAACTTTTTATCAAGTCAAAATGATGTCGTGAAAAATAAGAAAAAAATTCTTACTTAATTAATAATTGCTATTAATATACATTACATTTATTGTAACTGAAATTTATTCCTTAAAATTCAAAACATTTTTTTTCTAAAAGTACAACTATATCTATATGGAGGTCTCTATCGTAATGTTCCCTTCAACTAATCTCAGGGACTTTTCTGTTTGAATTGTTTCAAATGGATCATCACCGGATAAAGTACATCGAGATTTATGTAGATTATATTAAAATTATAAAGTTTAAGGAATGGATTAGATAAATTACATTTCTAAGCAAGGGAGATTTGAATATGAGGGTTATTAGTATGTGAGTAATAGAAGGATTTATAGTGAACCAAGTGATAATTCCAAACCATGCGCTTGTAGCTGAAGAAATGTTCGGAACGATCAAAACGGTTCTTCAAGGGATAGGAGAACATTTCACGATTTGAATCCCCCACATATGTATTGGTGAAGAATTCAAACCCTATAAGTTGGGATGTATTTCTATTCCCCGAGGCATCTGTTATCGTAAATATGAGCATATTCGAAAAATAAAAATTTTCAACTTTATTCCAAGCATAAAGTAATTAAAACAGTCCCAAAGAATCAGTTCAAGAATGCAGTCAATTACTTTTCAAAGTCTTATTTATTGTTTTTCTAAAACTTTACATGCTCTCTACTTGTTCAATGTCCTTACACACGGATACTCACAACTCATATCAAATGTTATTCTTTTATGTATTCAACAATGGAGAAACTTCGACCAGACAGCGTCGGGTACGAGTCCCTTAGATCACATAGACTGACAAGTAACATAACTCCCGCTCACTATTCAAAGCCTTCACACTTTTTTTCTTATCTTTCAACTACCGCAATCTTTCTATTCGTATTACTGTAACGTCTATGTCTTTCGATTCAATTTTCTGTCGCTTTTATACGACTCGATTATATTTATTCATTACAATTTCAATGGTTACCTAATTTACGTAACCACATTTCATTTGGCTGAAAAGGAGCTGGAAAATGAAATATGAAGTCAAAACTAAACCCCCAGATGTTAGTTAAGAGAAATTTTGTGATTAATCTATGTTAGAAAGTTTGATCAGATAAGTAAATTTAAGTTTTTGTAGACATTAGCTCAGATGCCTTTAGGCTGTTACAACCGGAAAAGGATATTTATCTTTAACAAAGTGAAGATACTAAATTGGTTAGCATCATAGTTGGATTCTCTCTCTCTCTTCATTACACTATTTGTGACCCTTTTTAAATAAGATTAGTAATGACAAGTGAAGATAATCACCAGCGGACCTAACATATATTTTCCTAAAACTATTTATCTACTTACCCCAGAATTCATCAATATAAAAGATAAGAAACAATAAATAGATACTTATTGTTTTTGAGAATAGATATAAGAAACGAATTAGAATTTTGAGTTAATTAATCCTAATGAATAATGAATAACTGAATATCCAATAAAATACGTACGAGTTTGATCAAAGTAAACAATATGTGATATTTAGCGTATTGAAATTTCAGAGTTTGTTCTCATTTTATGAAAGCAAAGAGTTCTCGGCATATTTTTCGGATTTAAAATAAATGACCTTTCCTCTTGGACACACGAGGAGTAATAACTAATTCACGTACAACTCCATTACATCATCTGGCTGAAATTTCTTGAAAAAGATACATTTAGAAAACTTTTGCTGCCAAGTCTTTCTACGACATCACTGTGATGATCTATCTTTTCTCTTTGACAGTGGAGTTCATCAAAATCAAGAAAATAATGGATATTCCTTAAAACCCGTCAAATTTTTTGTCTAACGATGCGATTAAAATTACAACGTGTTCTTTTCTACAAGTTCGTCTAAATGGGATAGAACATTCAGCTCAATGTTCCGCCGGGAACGTTTTCGTTGCTGTTCCGAGCCACTCCCCTTCTCCGCCAAAAACACGACTCTCCACTGACAATTCTTCCATTTTTCTTCTACTATTCAGTGTTCCCAGTTCATTTCCATCCATCCGTTCATTGGATCTGTTCCGTGCTCTTAACTATATTGTTTCTGTTTATTCCCACGCGCTCTAATTATCTTATCGCTTGCTTTTTTCTTTAAAAAGATTACACTTGGATCATAGTATCATCATTTAAAATTAGGTATTTATTATTATTTATTATAAATTAATTAATTCTTTTTGAATATTTAAATACTTAAGAAATTCTCATAATTAGATATTTCCAAACATTTTTTATTTTTTGCTGTTCGATGGTAAAATTAGAAAATGATGCTCTACATTAAATTAATATAATATAAAACACAACTTTTTTTTAAAAAAAACCCTCTACCGATTTTATTTTTCCTCAAAAATGTAAAATAATCAAGAGGGAATACATGCATTAATTCTGTATCGTTGAATGTATTAAAATATATACCTGAAGTCTTATTCAAGCACACTACAGAACTCGCGAATCAAAGAACAAGTTAAATATCAAGTCTCTAAGACTGAACAGGAATGTTCAAGAACAGTTCATATAGAAAACCACTGATTCCCATCTCTAGTCTCGACGAAAGAGAGCAGCAAACTTGTGAGAGGATAGTGCACAGCACATGGATATTCATCATCATTATTATCTCCTGGATACAGGTAAGTGAGACGGATAGGGATCGCGATCTCGGTTGCAGCTGGGTATTGTCTAAAAATTAGTGGGGAAGTGTAATTTGTCTCTCGCACTTCGTCACCTCGTTAATGTCAGGGAAGCAGAATAATTGTTTCGGTGTTCGATGCAGTCTCTTTAGTAAGCATACTATTGTTTCCACGACGAAGGTAGGAATAGAAATTATGAATTAAATTTCTTAACAAATGCTAACAGTGATTATATTGAGAAAACGGCGTCAACAACGATGCATGGATATAAATTAAAAGATATGTGGTGTTAGGTTCAAAAGACTGCATTATAATACATTATGATTATAATAACTAAACTCGTATTTAGTTTGCTTCAGGTATATTTGCATTGCTAAGATATATTCAGTTTAAAATTGTATCGCGTCTGCTTTTAATTTTAATATCCGAACAGATCACTACTGTTTACTTTATCTACTTCAATAATTTATTGTTTGCTCTTATTCCAATTATATATATATATTTATATATATATATAAAAAGGTGATTATGTCATAAAAATAAATTTATATATATATAAATTTATTTATTTTTATGACATAATCACCTTTTTTTTATTTTGTTTCTTGTCAACAACGGCAACGTTCTTGTACTTTTAAATGTTTCACTCACGAAAGTAAAAATGCTTTACAAATTTGCATGACGTATTTTCTTTTTCTTTTTTATAGTAAATGCAACTGTAGAGCCTGGGGCTTGGAAGTGGGCTTGTTTTAGACTAACTAAGATTCATTTTGAGTAATTCTTCTTTTACGAGAGCATTGCAGTTATTATTTTTAGCAGAGATTTCGGTGAAATTTCGGTTTATCCAAAATTGCCGCCTGAAGAAATTTGGAAAAGAAATGGAGAATCTATACGAAAGAGCAAACAAATACCAGAACATATTGAAAGGCATCGAGAATTATAAAGAAAAAGACGAGCTTAGAAATGTGCTGAACGCTAAACTACATAACCAGATTCTAACAAAAACGATAGGAATGTACAATTACTTGAAAATGAACAAATGAAATGAATAAAGAAAAAGTATTAACACATGTTAAAATGAAATTAGCAAACCCAACATCTTTTTTTTTCCTTTTTCTAGTTGTGATGGACATCCCTAAAAAAAGAGTTTCAGTTTACCTAAATTCCTTTCTAATATTTGATTCAGTATATGATGCTAATTATATTTTATTTAATAAATGCAAATGTAATTACAATGTGCATTTTAAAGTAGAATCCCTTCTTGTAAATATTTATTTACGAAATATGAACCGTTTTCTTTGGAAATGGCTTAAGTTCATTTTTGACAAGTTAGTTAATGATAAGAATGAATACGATCTGCTAAGAGCCTTTCGTCTCTAAACAGTTACCCCCCAAAAAAAACTTTCAAAATTTTCATCATTTTATCCATGTAAATTTACGCAGTTAATGGAATTACAAATACGAATTCTTTGAAAGTTGTTACGTCCGCTTTTCGGAAAGACATGATATTTACTTCATAAATTATGCATTAATTTTCCTACTTCAACGAGATGAGAGATCTATTACGTCAGATTCCTCTAATACATCCTGACTATTTTCAAAACATTTCTCGTAATAATAAAAATCAAAAATTGCACGTATTGTAATATAGAGTAGTGATAAAAGTAATTTAAATGGCTCTAGCTGAAGAAATATTAAAACAAAACATGTAGTTTGTTTTTAATATTTAAGAAAACTTTCGTTAAAAATGGGTTTATTCAATTGAAATACCATATTTAATATTTTGAGTAGGTTCACTGGAAGCTTCTAATTTGGCAGCAAATGATCACCAAATCAAAGCTAACTTATAAACCAACGCCACACTTATTTCGGCTCCGTTAAATAAATGTCAGCTCTCAATGGTAACAACAATTTATCAGGATGTCATACATTTTCAAAAACAAGAACTTTTTGAAACACCCTCTTCGTTAGCTGTTCACAAACGAAAATTATTTTCTATACATATACACTAAAATAAAATAAATTTGTTGAATTTCAGTAGATTAGTTCTATTCCAAGTCTAAAACATCTCAGAAAAATCCCACGTTATTAGCCTTTTAGTTAGCTTACATAGTCAGCTGGCATGTGGCCGCGTACATTATTATTACGTTGCCGGTTGTAAGATTGACAGAGGAGCTTATCTTCTTCGTGTTTACATCTATTTAAGAAAACTTGTTATAAACCAATGAAAACCTGAGAAACAGGTATATTATAAGGTGTATAACATATTCCAATTAAATGAATACATTGTGAGTTACAAACAATTGGTTTTGGTGCTTTCTCCAACTAGGCAGTAGTAAAATAGTGTACCATAAGATATAACTATCTGAGGACACATTTAAAATATTTTTTCTTCGAGTATTTAATTTTCTTACAAATTTGTTATCTTAGAATTAAATAGTAAACATAAGGTAGAACGTGCGGAAAGTATTAATAAACTAACGGATTCCGATACAAATATTTCACCGGCGTCGAAACCGACAACCTCGGTAAAGAAATCTTTCTCAGACCATTTTGAATGAAATATTGTGCCACACAAGGAAAGGATCCATCGCTCTCGGACTCTATAAAAAATACATCTGAAGGTCCAGCACTAAAGAGGTTGAAAAATTTGAACCGATCCTAGCCCCTGACATCCAAAGCATGCGGTAACTCTTCCATTGTTGGGAGGACAAAAGAAATGACCTTAACATATCCCTGCGATGTCTCCTGGAGCTGAGAGATAAATCTTTTGGAAAAAAGCCAACCAAGTGAAATAAAAAAAAAAAGATTCTTTTTTTTTTGTTGCTGTGAGTTTATTTTTCAGATCAAAAACAGTTAGTAAGAAGTTATTGCCGCAGTGAGAACGGATCATAAAAAAGTGAATATTAAACACACACATACACATTATTTATATATATATATATATATACTGGTATTCAAATTTAAAAAAATTTGCATATTTTATAGAATTTCATGTAAAGGAACGAAATGTAAAAGTACTGTTTCGAAACAAAGATTCAAATTCTTGTACGTCGAATACGTCAGCATATAAGTGTATAGGACGCAACTAGTCGAAAAATAGGATTTATAAGCGTGCGTGCCAAAATCCGTATTTGGTTCGCTAGGGCGATTCGCCGTGTTTCTTGACTTTCTTTTGCAGCAATCGCTTAAATTAAAAGTCAAACAATAAGAGTGAGTGACAACCAAGGTTTAGAGGGTTGAATGAGGTGGTAAATTGTGGGTGGGCAAGAAGCAGCACAGTCTCAAACCCAGATTTGCAAAGACTTCTATTTAATGCCCACCGTTGTGTTCAACTTACAGAAACAGTTGAAGAATACAGAATACTTTGAGAAGAAAGCCTGGGCAAGGCCGTTCAAGAGCCTTGACGGCCAGCGAACATCACCATTTGTCCATTACAGCGAGGCATACATGGATGCTACAGCTTCTCAGGTCTTTCATGAGTTGTATGCAGCCACAATAAGCCGAGTTTCAAGGATTACTATTTCCTGAAGACTTCACGAGAGAGGGCTGTTTGCAAGAAGACCTGTTGTTTGCATCCCGCTCAGTACTGCGAAAAGGAGAGTTTGCTTAAGATGATGCGGAGATCATACAGATTGGAGCATGGATCAATGGGAGACTGTTCTCTTCACTGATGAGTCCCGGTTCAGCATAACCAGTGATTTTCGCCATTCTTTCATATGGAGAGAACCGGGGATCCACTAAATGCCCTCCTATTTCCAAGAAATCAACCATTACGGCAGCGGAGGCATTATGGTCAGTGCAGGCATCATGTTGGATGGCCGCATACCCCTCCATGTCTTTGAAAGAGGCATTACGGCTCTTGAGAGGTATAGGGAAGCAGTCTTGGAACCCTATATCCGCCTTTTCTATGATCCAATTGGTCATGTTTTCCTTTTAATGGATGGTAACGTGAGGTCACATAGATCTCATCTGATCGACGAATTTCTGGAAGGTGAAGATATTCGCTGGATGGATTATCCAGCGAATATCTTCACCTTCTCTAGAACTCATTCCTACAGATCTCCAGAACTCATTCCTACAGAGCATACCTGGGACACTCTGGGGGAGGGCAATCACAATTCTCAAGAATCTTTCGAGAACCATCCCACACCTGAAAACAGCGTTGCTGAACGAGTGGGACCAATTGTCAAGTAAACTATCTTTTTTCCAGCACAAAATCACGTTGCGAGGTATATATATCTGTAAGAGGGAATCATAACCCCTATTAACCCTTTTCTATTGTGCAACTGCTGTTTCATACCTTGCGATTCCTATGAGTGTTACGCACAATCATGCATGTGTATTATAAATCTTTAATGGTTATTTTATTTATTTATTTATTTTTGTATCATATCATCCCTATGTACACACCAAATTTCATTAAAATCTATCCATTATTTCTAGAGATAATCGGGAAAATCCTCTGAATTTTGAACATCAGTGTATATATAATTTAAGCGTTTTTTATTAGCTGTAATTGATGCTCAAATGAAAGTAAACATTTTATTCTGTTATGTTATTATTTAGATGCCCTGCACAGGTTCTGAATTTTCAGTGTTAAGTAATGCAAATGTTTATGATTTTCCAAATTGCCTGTATGTTTCATTAATTTTAATGTTTTCATATTGTCATATAGTTATTGTTAACTGCTTATATGTGGATTGCAAAAATAACTCCACTTTATACGTTAATAATTGTGTATCCCACATGAGACCCAAACAAGTTTTACTTTTTGGAATAAATTGAAAAATAGCGTATATTTGCTCGCAAAAATGTTCCAGTTGGAAACACGCCTGTTCAAATGGGAATTCATCTTTAAACTCCACTTAGAAATACGCTAATTGCCAGATTTACACAAATTTTCAAATTGTGCAGTAATTCTGAAAAACTGTAATTGGGTGATTTTTATAAATTCACTCTAAAGGAGACAATAGTAGTCAACAAATGAATGTTAGTATACATTAGGGGGGAAATCAGAAAAAAGCTTAATTGACAGTATGACATTAGTAAAGAAACAAACAAAACACATTTGCCTTTCCAAGAGGAAGAACAACAATCCAAAATCCCTCAGATAGGGACATGACCTACCTTTACTATAATGGTTGCGGTTCAACCTCTGCTCATATTCAACACCAAATTATCCAGCAGATCTTGAGATAAATTTGCCACTCTTCAAGGAGCACTAGTCTGTGTTCTTGAGATGATACAATCTTGGCGTCTTCCAAAAGCCTCCCCACACATGTTCGCTGAGATTTAAATCAGAGGAGCACATTGGTCTATCCATTTTGTCAACGTTTTCACTTTCAAGACCTCTTTACTGGCAGAAGTCCAGTGTTGACGTGCATCGTCCTTCACAAAAATAAAGTCTGGACCAATGGCACCTCGGAACAGAAGCACGTGTGAGAGAATAATTTAACCGCAGAACCGATCTCCTGTAATTAAGTTGCTGTCGAAAGTATAGCCCTCCGTTCATCCATTCAACATAATGCCTACCCGCACTATCACTCCAGGACCACTTCAACGGTCTCTTTCCTAGATGTTAGTGGAATGAAATCGTGTTTCTACCCATCCCTTCATATCAACTGGCGCTGAAAATCATTGCTCAAACTGAAACGGCTCTCATCAGTAACAGAAGGTGACTCCATCGTTGTAATGCTGCTGATAATGGTAGGCAGCTTTCAGGATGACGGGCAAATTGACTACTTTTATGCAGATGTTTCTCCTCAGCAAACCACGATACCTGGCATCCGGTTCCAGTCTTTTTTTTTTGCATGAAGAACGATTAACTGGTCATTACTTGCCATTGTTTTTTTCGGTCAACTAACACCAGCCTTTCTTATAGCTGTACCTGTCATGTGGAAAGCTATCCATGCTCATAAAACTAAATTTTTATCAACTCCCAACTCTCGTTCAACACTTTCCAAACAACGTCAAGCTTGCCGATCATTCTACCACATGTAAAAGCATTCTGATGGTTTCCTTAAGCCATTATGGAACGTTATTTCAATTACACTTGCAAGGAATGCCTGGAAATTCGTTCTTCCACCTTCGTTTTAAGTTGCCTTGGTACTGAGCATGAACATTTTACGGGGTGCGTGCCGTGACGTCATAATGTTAATATTTCTATATACATCACCATTCTATTGAACTGCATTTTCACTGTACTGTCGCAAAAACCTCTTTTCAACAATTCCATCGTTGCATGTAGAAAAATTTGCTTATAGTTTAAATATTTTGCACATTAGTGTAAATTGTATGTATTGTATGTACTCGAAAATTATCATCTCTCTACCTCTAATTCGAATATTCTTCCTAATAGTGTCTGAGAAAATTTTGCAGACTCTGATTTACGTTTATCTATCGTACCAATTTCGCTATTCTTTTTGTTGTCATGGGTTATATATATATATATATAGTATTTTATATTAATAAAAATTCAGAGCATTCCTTTTCTTTTTTTTCCTAATCTTATTTCAGAATTATATCGTTCAATCTAAAATCGATAGTTATCAAACTGTTTGTTGATTTCAAATATAACAGCTAAAGAAATAAACATATTTCTTGTCATTCTTACCTAAAACTAAAGTTTCAAAACAAACAAATCAAATAAAACAATCGATATTCGTGCAGGAAAATGTTGCAGCCGCTTTGGTATTATTGTTGTTGTTAGTTATAATGCTATAAGTATAAGGGCTGTATGAAAGCAAAAATTATATGATTCAGAATATAAAAATTATCTAGTAACAATATCTTTTAGCTTAAAATGGATAAAATTTCAAAAATATTTAAATAATAATGTTAATGCTTCTGTGCGGATCAAAGCAATCATTGTTCTAGAATATTTTAATTTTTGTTTCGAAATAAATTCAATTATTAAATTAATTCACATTCGAATGCAAAATTTGGGTTTTCCTTTCTTAGTTATTATTTTGTTGGGAGGAAAATACGTGTCATAAGTTTTATTTCCGTTTTTTGCGTTGCATATCATTAAAAAAAACTTTAATAAAATTCATATCTTAATTTAAATTAATGCCTTAATTAATAAGAGTGATATACTATACCAAAAAGAATATTTATTTTGATTTATTGGAATGATTTCTAATTCTTATCTTTCCAATCTAATATTTATGAATTAAAAAATAGGAATACTTTAATTCTTAAACACCTCCTGATCTCCTAAAAATGTATTTGGTGATTTTTTTTGTTAATAATGGCTTTTAAATATATAGTTTTCCCTATTTTATTCAGTTTATTATAATCTAATTTTTAAAAGAAGCAGGTAAGTACACAAAAATGGAAAATAAAAAGTAGAATGATCCTCTTTCATTTGAATTTTACGAGAAAATTTCATGAGACGAAACTAATTAACTCCTGGTAATTACTCTCCTTCGTCAAGAAGATAAAAAACCTCAGAACAGATTTTCTTTTCTGAATGGAAATCTGTAGATGTTCAATTATTAATGTGGTGAATAAAAATAAAAACAAGCGTCATCGGCGATGAGATTCCCAAAACATTAGTTCCTGTATAATAAAAAAAACCTTTCTTTCTTCTAAGTAAATGTCGCTTGTAGTCATTTAAAATAATCATAATTTTCTAATTATTTTTATTCGAAAATAAAATAGGAAAAAATATGTATGTGTGTAAACGGAAATTTGTTATTTATGAATACCAATACATGCAACAACATTTTCCCTTAAAATCACGAAACAATTAACGTGATAATAGGGAAAACGCAACAGTCGGCTGGCAAGGCTATGGCGTCTGTATTTTGGGATGCGCATGGAATAATTTTCATTGACTACCTTGAAAAAAGAAAGAACCATCAACAGCGACTATTACATGGCGTTATTGGACCATTTGAAGGACGAAATCGCCGAAAAACGGCCGCATTTAAAGAAAAAGAAAGTGCTGCTTCACCAAGTCAATGTTTCGTGTCACAAGTCAGTGAAAACGATGGCAAAAATCCATGAATTGGGCTTCGAATGGCTTCCTCATCCACCGTATTCTCCAGATCTGGCTCCCAGCGACTATGTCCTGTTCTCAGATCTCAAAAGAATGCTCGCTGGGAAGAAATTTTCGTCGAATGAAGAGGTGATCGCCGAAACTGATGCCTATTTTGAAGCAAAGGACAAATAGTACTACAAAAATGGTATCGAAAGATTGGAGGTTCGCTATAATCAGTGTATCACCCTTGAAGGGAATTTTGTTGAATAAAAAAAACTAATTTTGCCAAAAAAATGTGTTTTACTATGGTAGGCCGGGGACTTTTCAATTTACCTAAATATTTAAATCGTTACTCAATTAATCAATCAACAGTTTTGGCAGCTATAAATACTTTAAACTTGGTTTAAAATAGACTCATTTTTCTTTATGAAAGAGATCTTATTTACCTTAATAATAGAATTCAAAAAAAAAAATGTAATGTGCAAATTTATACTCAAGAAAAATTGTATATTTCCACTTTTTAAATATTTTGTTATTGAGCACCTGCTTCGGAACTCGTAACTTCATTTGAATAATATAAAGTTTATTGAAAGTTTCAAAGGAATCAACGCTAAAAAATATTACCTAACCTACTTCCAAATTTATTAAATTACTCTCCTAAAAATTTCTTTGTCTTAGTGTGATAATCACCAACGTCTAGTGAAGCGAAAGTAAAATTTTGCAAATATGAATACACATTTCTTAAATAACTATATTTTTTTACAATCGATATTGTTTTCAGTTGTAAATTTTTTTTTTGCTTTGTTAGAAGATTTTTAAAAACCATTTAGAGACAAAAAGAAGTTTTTATAAGCGATGAAACATTTCTATACATTTTTTAATATTATGATTTATAAAAGCACACTTTAGAAAATTCCCATAATTATATAACTCACAAAAACACTTTTACAATTATTATTTGGAAATGTTTCGTATATTGTATTATTAATTACATTCAAGCAAAAAATAATCACTTTGAAATTAGGTCTGATATCCAAATATAAATGTACCCATTTTCATTGCAATTTACTTTAGTTTTCATCATTTTTCTGGAATTAAAATTCTATAAATTATACTCATAGCTACTGTATTGTTGAGAGCAGTTGAGCAACACACATATAACAGCAGTTGATGGACATTTATCCTCTTTTCAAATCAAAATGAAAAACACTACACGCTTAAATATTTCTAATATTCTTATTAAATGAAAGGTTTTACAATATGAAAAGAAACTCTGAGAAATTTTACTGAAAAGAAGATTAAAACAAGTTACAAATACATTTAATTAATTTTTTTACTATTTATAATTTATTAAATTGTCCTTTCTAGTAGTTTTCTTTTTTCTCAAATCCTTTTCTTTCTGTCGAAATAATCCTATTTAATGACTGAAATGTTTTAAGAGAATTAATTTATGGGTAAACAGTTTGTTTCAATAAAATGGAAAAATGATCTTTTTATGAGTAAAGTTAGAGGCAATAAATTGAGAGATTTATCTTTAGTGCCATATTGAACAACGTATTTGTTTCCCCTCAAAGAATATTTTGCTAACGAGGGTTGATAAATGGAAAAGGATGTGAATGATGCAAAGGTTCTATTCAGAAAGGATTTCTAATGTCACTAAACACTCCTTTCCTTCAAAAACGAAGGTGAAATCAAGATGTTGCATTCTTAAAGCTTTAGTTATGCTTGTACACACACACATACGCGCACACACACGCACGCACGCACGCACGCACACACACACACACACACACACATATATATATATATATATATATATATGGCCCTTTTTTTAATAAAACAAGTGGAATAATTTTGAGAGTATAGGATTATTCAAAATGAATCCTCTGATTTCTATATTCTATATTTTCATAAGTAATCGACACATAATGATTAATAACTCATGAATGAAAAGGGAAAATATAGAAGTTATTTTTGCATGTGTTTCATATATAACTTCCTTTCGTTACACTGATATTGTCCATTCGATAAGTAAATTCCTCTCTAACACGTAGTAAGCGTCAGTGGATTGTACATCTGCAAAAATTCATTGCTTAAATTCACATTAATTTGTGGGTAACGGTGGCACTTTATCTTTTATAATCCCTCCAAATCCTATGGGGCCACATCAGGAAGCTTAGGTGACCCGTTGTGTAACATCAATTCATCTGTGCGAAATACCCAACTCTGAGATAGCTCCTTAAAATTTTCTAAAACAGCTTTCGTGAAATAATTTCATAACGAACACCCAAGGGTCATCTGTTTTTTTTCTATAAAACTTCCAAATTTTTCCTTTGTATTCATGTATTAACTATCCGCCTGAGTAATTTATTTTTGAAAATACGATAAGTTTTGAAATCGGATTTATCATTTTGAATAACCTTGTATATCTTCGTTCTACCACTGTAGAACATACAAAATATTCTATATGTATTTATTGAATATATATCGGAAAAAATATATTAATTTAATTTATTTATATAGCATTAAAATTCAATGAAAATAATAAAACGAAACCAAAAGGAATAATTAAATGGATTAATTAATAACAGTAAAGAAGTAAAAATTAAATCTAAAGAAAATGTTTTCTTATAAAACAAATCATACTAAGTAATATTTTAAAGGTTAAAGGGAATATAAAATATAAAAAAACATATAAATTACTTTTGCATACCTAAAAACATAATACAAGGCAATTAGCAAAATACTACTAAACTAAACAATTAAGTAAGAGACAAATGTACTAGAAAAATTACTGAACCTGTAAATGAACGCCAAAATACAAAATTATATACATAAAAATGTACAACCCAAACATCCAGGAATATAGATAATTCGAAAGAAAAAAACCAAAATAAAATTAAATGTTATGCTTTTAAAACTCCGAATCTGGTTTAGACAGATTTAATGCTAATTAAATAATGTTTTACGGGTATCAAATTTTCCAAACAGAAAAAAAGTTGTCAATCAAAGTGGTAATATCATAAATTTTCAATATCATGATGCAAAAAGAAAAAATTAAGTAAATTACGTATGTGGACCAAGATATACAAAAAATATATATATCCTGAATATTGGAAAATGAAAATCTAATTAATAATGCAAAAAAAACCTAAAAAAGTTAACATAAATTCACATGAGATGCCATAAGGAGCAAAAAGTTAAATACGAAACTCCCCTTTAAATAAATATTTAGGCTATGCCCAAAGTAGAGAGCAAAACCCTGTATCAGAGAGAAACTGTACTGCTACAATAAAAGTTGTTAAAAATATAATTTAAAACTAAAAAATTATACTATAAAATTCGATAATTTAATTTTAAGATATATAAACAAAAGTTTAAAAAAAAGAAGCTTACTAAATTTCTTAATTATTATGTTTTAAATTACTCTTAATTAAATGACAAGTATAGCTTGTGAACAATTTTTAACTAAGACCAAGTTAATGTAAATACCTTATATTTAATTCACAAGCAATAAATCATTTACGATATAATAAAAATTTTGTTTCTAAGTATACTCAGATTTAATGAACTCGTCCATAATAGTACTTTATGAGCCTTAAAGCAAAATATATATCTCTCTTATCATATATATTACTAAAATTTCTATTTACTTCAGTATTTGTTCCGATTCACTTATACTAATATTAGTTTGAAATACACTGGGTAAGAACATAAAAAATGTTTAATATCTTTTTTTTAAATAATAATTTAAAAGAATATGACATCATCAATTTCTCTAAATATCTCAAAGCTATTATAATCAATATAATTTTCTTCGTAAAAATAAAAATACACGTTTATAAAAAAATACTAGCAATCCGTCATGTTGTATACTTTTAATCTGTCAATATATTTTATCGTTAAAAATTATATAATTTTCTCTTAAAACAAAGTTAAATTTAAATTCTTATACTATAGCCTTATTATTATATTATAATTCCCATGATTAACTTTTACAATTTTACTAAGATCATCTGTGTCTACAAAATTAAAAATACCTTCAAAATAATAGCTTAAAATCCGTAAATATGTTTATTTTAATTCAGCACCATTTTTAATAATAATAGTATTACAGTATTATTCATAAAAGTGTATTATTTTGAGTAATTTTTTGAATGTTTTCCTACCAGCAAGAGTAATAATGTATTCGAAACCATTAGTTACTGTTTTAAATTTAATAGGAGTATCATAAAATTTTAGTGGTAGAAAGTGTAAGGTAATTTAATATTATTAATAATGACACAAAATTTCTTTCAAACTACAACTTTATTTTAAGCATTTTCTATAAATTACTCACTGTTCTAAAACAATTATTATTCTCAAGATGTTTATTAGTTAAATTAATGTAAAATATATTATATAACACAGCGTAATTATTAAGTATTTTGCCATATATATATATATATATATATATATATATATATATATATATATATACTGCTGGCCATTAAAATTGCAACACTTTAAAGGAAAGCAAATACAAAAAAGATATTTATTGCATGTAAATAGTATGACATGAAGTCAAAACGATTAATTTTGCTATCAGTTTGGGATATTAAGGGGTGCGAAATTAGATGAAACAACTGACACTTATAGCTGTTAAACCGGTCCTTACCCGATTAGGCAGAGAGTCCAGCTGGGATTGGAAAACAGAAATGGGAAACACATTTCATGCTGCTTCAAGTCTATGCCACACTTCGTCAACCGTATTGGCTGGTGAAGGGTGGAAGGCTAGTTTCTCAGTAACCGAAGCCTAGATGTTTTCAATAGGTGACAGATCTGAAGATCGTACAGGCCAGGGCCACAATCGTGCATCCTGTGTCTTGAGGAAAATCAAAATACGACGTGAAACATGTGGTATTGCATTATCTTGTTGGAAGTTGGCGTTTGGCAAGCCTCGAAGATAGGGCAAAACCCCTTGACGTAAGATATCTGAAATGTACCGATATGCGCTTAAATTACAGTCGATTCGAATTAGAAATGTATTAATCATGTATCTAGTGGCTGTCCAAATCATCACACCAGGTGCAGAAACTGTATTCTGTTATCGAATGCAAGCAGGTGACGAATGGTCTCCTCCGGACCTCCAAACACGTATACAGCCATCAAAATTCTGCACGCAGATCCGGGACTCAATTGAAAAGTTTTGAAGACATAATTGGGCCACTCCTGTATCCCCTTCTGGCGTTCGGGGCACCAGAGTAGCCGTCTCTCTATGTGCTGCATTGTCAAGGGAAACCGAAGAAATGGTTGACATGCTGACAGATTATGTTACTGCAAGTGTCGTCAAACATTACGAGTGGATACTCGCCTTGCTGCAAACATGCCCATTTCCCGGGTACGAGATGTAGTTATACGATTTTGTAGGTTCAACCACATAATATGCCTGTCCACTCGGACGTTAATCCTGGGAGGACGTGGAGATCCTGCATGTTGTTCAGTAAGACTTTCAGCAACCCATTGTTTTCGTATTCGCATGGCAGGGGTTGGATTACGACAGGTGCGATGGGTGATATCACGGAATGATAATCCACACTCTTGATAGGCAACGATCCTCCTCTATTGAATTTCGGCACTTTCTGGTTCACATTTCTTATTCTTATTCGAGGCATAACACAATATTCTGAGCACTCTCCGACCTTACAACGAGCTTTCCAAATGAGAAATCCACTAACTAACTTTTATTTTATGCAATGCTTCAGATGTCGATTCTCCCTCCCGCTTCCTCTAAATGCGCTGAAATATTAATTATTTATTTTTCCTAACCTTGTGTTCCTTTCATGTGATTTTCACGTTCGTTACATCATTCCTCCCTGGTGTCACAAGTTTAATAGACAGCCGTGAAAATAAATGAGGAGCTTTACTTTGCTACAAAATTCTATTTTAGTGTTCAACTCAAATACGTCTGCCAACCAAGTCATGTGTTTTAACTATAACCGTCCCCTTGACTTCTGCTTGGTACAAAAGCTGATGGAATGTTCTTTGCGCATTTTTCTGTATCTCGCTTGGATGGTGAAACTGCGTCGCTCATCGTGCTGCATTGAAGTGCATTCTATTACACCTAATGTTACGTTAACCTCCCGCATTTTGTGTCATAGTACAATTAAGGACTTACAAATATAAACTTCAGAAAAAGAACATTTAGTGATATATATATATATATATATATGAATTCCTTACCAATTTTCCCCACTATAATAATTTTGATACGTTTCTTATATTTTTTTAATAACACTATACAATTCCAGTTAGTAATAGATTATAAAAAAAGGGGGGGGGGTATTATTCCATGTTCTTTTTGTAACAAAAAGTCACATTGATTGATCATGAGGAAATTCTAAATGCACGAAACTTTTGGAAAAGAGGAAGACGTATATCAAATTTTCATTTATATAATATTACCGGACGATTAACTTATATCTTTTTCTCAATTATTTCTGGACACGACAACTGTTAAATATCTTTATGGGAAGGTATTAAGGATTATGTATCCACACCATTTCCTGAAATGCGAGTCGTAAAAAACATCAAATACATTATGGATTTTATGGCCACTTATTGGTGACCGTTCAAATTTTGAGGAATCCTGTCCTATAACTGTCACTAACTTATATATTCTATCTAACTCCGAATATATGATAGCACTAAAATATTACTGATTCTCGCATTTACCACAAACAGTATTTATAATCTCAATTCTGAAGTTAGTGGCCACTCTTTTAATCCTTTAGAATGACTGAAAAAAATATTGGTTGTTAAGGTATGTAGTGTAAAACGTATCGATAAAAAAATAAAGAGTTTGACATCCCCTCCCTTCAATAAGAAACAACTGTTTCCAATGAAATGCTTTTCTGAAAGGAAGCAGAATATTCTGGAATCGTTTTTTTTTTAAACTTTTGTTTCATAACATTTTAAAATGCTCAGTTGGTTAAAACAATAAATAAATTATTTTACTGCGCTTAGTATTGTTTTAAAATGACTACATAGATTAATAGTTAATCGATTTTTAATGTTAACTACTATAGAAAAACTAAACAGCATAATTTTTTTTCGAATAGGTATCAAAACATTTTAAATAAATAATTTATATTTTAATTAATTATTTCATACATGAGTGAACGTGAATATTTTCTTCTCTCTCTCAGCAAGAGTTGGAAAAATAATGAACACATACATAAATAAGATCTCAAATTGATTTCAAGAGATCCTTTCCATGAAAATCCATTTAATGATGAGGGAAATTAAATATATTTAAATGACTGAATAAATTTTAGTGTCAACTGCAAGATATTTCAACAAATATTATTACATGGCAATTTTTACAAACTTTAATAATTTAATCACGCTACTTAATTATTTTTCCTTATTTATTAAAAATTGGGTATTTGTTTAATTTTACGATAAAGGTTCATTTTTAAAGTACTTGTTACATCTTTTAATTTTCATAAGTGTTCCTAAAGTTTCAGAGATTTATTTATATTTAAAAACAACGTAACGCCTTCTCTGTTATTCGTTTCAGCGGTCATCTTTTGTTAGCTAAATGGTCGCTAAGGTTAATCCTGAATACAAAATTAATCACAAAGAAATGAAGATTTAACAGAGGATTATACTTTTCAGTTTATTTAAATTACTTCAATTACGTAAATGTGTTTTTTCTTTCTCTATTAACCACCAGGGGCTTACCTTCTTCAGGTAAGTACAGATTACTCCCATCAGGCACCCAAGTGATATTTTCCTTTTCATATGGAGTCTTATGTAAACACGAGCGACGCGCCTCCCTAGCAATTCCTTTCTGTTTTTGATCCTCCTTCTTGTGAATCAATTTTTAATTTTTTTTCCATTTTTTTATAAGTCTAAATTACAATTATTCTTTGTTTCGCGCTGCATACCTATATCTGGCTCTTGCTTCATAATTAAACTGCACACTTACATTCTCACAATCTTTGTCTTTTATTCCTCAACGCACTTTCAAAAAAGCATGAAATAATAATCTAATATATCCCTTACCCACTTGCTTGGGATCTGAGAGAATTTGATCCTAAATACGAGGGATACGAGATGGCTTACAAAGGACGCTAAATCTAAGAAATTTCACTAAACAGTCCATCAGTTATCGATGTAAGTCCACACAAGTTAACTGCGATTGCTCGCTATTAATCACTATCCTCTAACCGCTTAGTTTTAATTTTTACTCCTAACTTTGTAGCCTCTCTTATATCCAATTTAGCTTTGCTTATATATATATATATACATTCCTTCCCTGCAATTCATTACATTTCTTTAGTTAACCTAACTTGCGTAGATCACGTTTCATTTGGTTATGTCGAGGTTTTGTTTTATGCAATACGATTTATAAAAGTTTCCAGTTATTTAGGGTATATATTTTGGATAGACCAATGTTTCAACGCAACTGTTTTACAATGAAGGGGATACATCAAAAACTAATATTAATTATTTTTTACCTCTCTTTAAAGGAACAATTATTTCGGTCCTAGTCCCTTTGAATACCATGTTTGTTTTCTATTATTAAGAGACATCTAGTTAAGGGACAAAATGCCTGTTCCTGTGTCGCCTATTGAGAAATACTTCTGTATAAACAATATAAGCAGATGCACTGGCTTAAAATTACATGTAATTAAAAATGGCCAAAACATAATTTCATTTTAGAACAAGAAATTTTTTTTCAATATTTCGGAAGTAAAAAAGTCGTTTCATCATATAATTCTCATATCAATTTTTGAAGCAGTTAATAAAACTGTTTGACAACTTCAAAAACCGGAAGTTTAAACGCCACAGTAAAATAAGTTTAAATAAGAATATTTCAGTATGTACAACTGAAATTGGTCCTAAAGTCTTTTGTCGTGTTTTCGGTCATATATAAATATCTAGATCTTATGAGCTATTTTTCAAAGGCTGTTTCACTCTGGAGGAAACAATCGAAAAGAAAAGTCCAGATAAAAGCATATTGATACCCCGATGGTAACGAGAAATTAATTAAAAATTAAAATCGTAGTACTGCATCAAAAAATGCTGGTACGGAAAAACTTGGAGTGATATCATTTTGAGGATTCAAATGACTTTCCGCAAAAAAGGAGCTATCTATTGTCTATTATTGTTCTCAATAAAGTAATTTGATTCAAAATGATAACACCAAGGAAGGAGTAACTGGATTTATGGTAATAATTAGTAATGTATTGAAGTATAATGCTAATAATTTGCTATCCAATTAAAATGCACAATGCTATAACTATCAGTGTAATTGTAGGTTAATGTAACACAAATATCTGGAAATGTTTGTAGCTCAGAGTTATTAGAATAATGATTTAGTAGCTTTAAACAATAATGCTAATAATTAGTGATGAAAAATATAAATCTGTAATAGTTAGCAATGTACTTTAGGAATGAAGTAGTACAAACATCTAGAAAGGTTTGTAGAACTTTAACAATTAAGTAACCTAACAGTCTCAATATCTGAGAACAATTAATGAACATTTAAATCCCAACGGGTCTGTAGGACTAAGACCTACAGCCAAATAGGTGGCGAAAAAAAATTCTTTTCAGCGTTAGGTTTTATGGAGGTTGTACGCGTTTTCAAATGTAATAAAAACTATTCAAATATTTTAAAGAGACTACTAATTATAATAAGCCTTCGTACTATATCACTTAATAATTTACATCTTAAAATAGAACTAGAATTTTTGCAGTTGTGGTTATTTAGGTTGTAAATGATACTTGGAGCTTCATATCTACGGTTAAATCTATCTACAGACTGATCAATATCTATACTTATTGTTAGAATTCTTGAAATATTTGTTAAAGATTTGCCGCACAGTTTCATACGTTCCCCAACAAATGTTAACTTTTACTCCATAGAGATTGTACAGCTAATGAAATAAATAAACTGTGCAGCTAATAATTGCACTCGTGATATTCGTAAACTCTAACTAAAAATTATTTTGTGTAAATTAACATTTGATTCCTTTCCCATTTCATAACTTTTTCAACTAGAATATTATTAAGTAGCTTAAGGAAATGATTAACTTAGTTTTATTTATAGACAATCTAAAAATGGAGAAATAAATTTTTAAAAAAAGAGTTGTTTCAAATTTAAAAGGTTACAAATATTTGACCAATTGAACAAATTATATTGGTCAAGATACTAATCAATGCTATTTAATAAAAGTCAAAGTTGGTCAGAGATTTACTTACAAATTGAAACAAATAAAATCAAATATCATTTGAAATGAAAAGTTAAAAATCATTAAATTTCTTGGTAATCGAAAAGAATGTTTCGGAAACTTTCATATCTTAATATTTATATCCAAATCATATCGTTCTAAGCTATTTAGAAAATATAAAAAGTGGCTCTTAAAACAAATTATTTAAATATTGCGAGAAATATTGTGTTTTTCTTATAAAACACGAGTGAAATGTAAAATTCTTCCATTTCCATTTTTATCTACATTAAGTTCCCTTTCAACATCAGGTGTTTGTTATACTACGTGATGTTTTAAACAAAAATATAAAAATAAAGAATCTTAATCATCTTTTAATGAAAAGTGAGCCTAATCATTAATTTTATCTGAAAATAGAGATTGTAAAAATAATTATTTTCACCTTTATGCTTAAGAATTCAAAGAATATGAAACAAAGATAAATAATAATTGGAAAATGTTCAAATCCTTCTTGAAGGGAACTTTAAAATAAGTACTTTAAACAATCGATAAAAATATATTCTCAAAGCTTAAGAAAATATTACGCTAATGAAGCCTCTTACCGATTGTTAGGAATTAAAAAAATGAGAGAATTTAATGCTTAAATTATGAGTTTCAATTAAAATCACAAATTTATTTCTTCCTGATTAATCCCGATTTTTTTCAATTATATTTTTACTTCCATTGTCAAAATTTCAGTTCAGAGGCTCATTAAAGTAAAGTATACTCAAAATATGAACAAATAAATCTTGATTTCTCATTCAATCTGTATTTTCTCACAAATAAAAAAAGAACTAAATAAAAAACCTTGCAAACCTTTATTTCAAATATCCTCATTCCACTTTAAAAAACAAGTCTTTTTAGGAGTCTGTTTGAACTAATTTATGTGAATACCACGGAAATAAAGAAGACGACATGTCTCGTACAAAGTGCGAGAGCCCATGGAAAAGATACCCAAAAAAATTATAATTTTAGTTCTCTTAACCCCGAAAGAGTTTTTCATAACTCCGATGCAATTTGTTCTGACCACTGTTGCGGGATAAGGATTGTATAAATCGTTTGAAGGCCCATAATAGTTGTAAATAACTTGTAAATTGCAATTTATGTACATAATTGGCACGAAGAAATTACAATAAATATAATCGCTCTCCTACTCTTCTTGAACTTTTGAATTAATATTCACTGTAGAGTCTTGATAAATTACATAAGAAAACTAAGAATTGAAAATTGTCTGTTGATTTATTAGATGTTTTGGATTATTGTTGATTTATTAGATGTTTTGGATTATTGTTGATTTATTAGATGTTTTGGATTATTATTTATTTATTAGATGTTTTGGATTATTGTTGATTTATTAGATGTTTTGGATTATTGTTGATTTATTAGATGTTTTGGATTATTGTTGATTTATTAGTTTTGGATTATTGTTGATTTATTAGATGTTTTGGATTATTATTTAGTTATTAGATGTTTTGGATTATTGTTGATTATACATTGTGTGCAGTGAATGTATTTTATTTAGTTCCGAGCGTAAATCAAGAAAATGAAACATTATCACTGTTGACTTTGATTTTACTCAAACACAAGTTTCAAAAAATACACAATAAAATAATCTTAAAGCTGTTTTTTGTAAGTAATAGTGAATGTTTAGGCCAATACAAATAATTTTAGTGTTCTTAATATACAGTCATGGGCAAAGGTATTAAATTCTGTTCAAAAAAACCTCTGTTTGTTAAATACCATTGAGTTTAGAAAATATAAAACAGCAAGGATAGCAAATAATTATAATTTACTTATAAAAATGAATATTTGGTTAGACCTCTATTAGCCTTAATTATATCAATAATTATTTTTGGTACGATGCCCACTATTTTATAACATTTTTCTTTGGTTATTTTGTTCCATTCTTTCTGTAGGACATCTATTAATGTCTGTTTTGAAGTAATTGAATATTCACTTACCTTGCATTCGAGAATACTACAAAAGTAATCAGTGGGGCTGAATTATGGAAACTGTGGAAGTTCTTATAAGAGATCTACATTGTTGTCTGTAAGACACTTCACAATTGTGACAGATTTGTGGAAAAATAGCATTGCCCCATTAAAATTAAGTCCCATTCATGTTTGTGTCTTAAGAACTGTAAGAAAATGATGACTGCAGGGCTGTTTCGAGTACATTTAGGAACCAAATAGAGTTCTTTGTTTTCTCCTCTGATCATGCAATTCCCTTTTGCATGTGTAAAAGTAAATACCTATACATTCCTGAAGGTATTCTTCACCTGCTCTTCTTCTCACATATATTACACAAGGTGTCCTAAATGATTAAAATATATATGAACTTAATATTAGATAACATAACGAGTACACCGGTACATTTCTAGGAACTCTTTAACCCGAATGTGTAAAATAAAAATTCCTGACAGTAAAACATTTTTTGGTTCTTGTAGACTGGGACAAAAGCATATGAAAATAAATACTATTCTGTGCATAAATAATATAAATTTAACAATATTAGTGGAAACTATAAGAATTGCGCAGACTTGAACAATTTCCTCTATGAAAACAATTATAAAACATCACGTTTATATGAAAATATATTTCTAGTTCAAAAAAAATGGACGTAAATTTAAAGATCTATTGTATTATTCTTCTTAAAGGAACTTGTTAAAAAGAAAAATTCTAACTTATAAGGAGACTCGATGGTATTTAAACAGATTTTTCTATTCCCACTCTTAAAAATTATTTATTAGCATGTCTTAGAGTATTTCTTTTCAAGAAAATGATTTCAGAGGAAATTTTTGATATAGTTTTAAAATCTATAAGTATCCTAAAATATTTAGAAAATTTCAAACCCCTATTCTACCAGAATTTATGTATTAATATTAAATACGATTTTTTTTAAATTTTGAGGATGTTTCACAAAACTTTAGGAATTAATTTTACTATAGCTTTCTTTGTTTTGGAAAAAGAAATAGTGCTAATATGCATGTTGAAATTCAAAGTAAACCTCATTGTTCCTTACATTTTAATTTGAATAAAAAACATTTATTTTATTTCAAAATGGACCTCAATTTCTTACATTAATTACATATAATACACAGGAAACATGTAAGCGTTTTGAAAATATGAGAGGAAGGATTAGCATTTTAAATGCACTAAAGTATTGAAAAAGCACAAACTGAGAAAAACCGTTAAAAAATTTACAACTCTGAATATGTAATATTCTTCAAATTAACTTAATTTACCCTTATAACATCGGCTATATGTTTCTATTAGACATAATTTTATATTCATATAATTTAAGTACATATATTTAACAAATGATCACTTTTTCCCTTAGAGTATACATAGCTCTTAACTAATCGGAAAAATGAAAGGGGAAAAAAATGAGAAAAAATATCAATAAATAAAATAGTTTTTTGAAATTTTCTGTGCATAAAATCAAAATTTTATATTTGCTTGAAAATATCTGATAAATAAGAACACGAATTATGCAATTATTAATATGGAACAATTATGGAAATAGAGTGGTAACTACACTACAAACATTAAATACTAGAAATAAACGTTAAATCACTAGTAATGAAAGTTCTAATAATTAAAAAGAATATTAAAAAGATAAAGTTATGATTAAAACAGCTGAAATAAGTTTTCAAAAAGTTGTTGACAAAAATACTGCAGTGTGCAATTAAAGGGGCGTGGTCGAGTCTTAGAATTTGTTTACATTTTCTTAACTTCACTTCTTCCAAATTCTTGCGCTTATACATATTAAAGTAATATGTAAATCAGAAAATAGTGATTCAAAGAATATTACTAAGAAAACACCAGAAAATTGATTTTCAGGTCGTTTATAAAGTATCGAGTCACTTTAAATTTACGATAACCCAGTGTTCTTATTTTCGAAGACATTCAGTCACATAATACTTTGCATGAAGTTTAGATATTTGAACTAATTTCCACAAACATTTAATCTAGAGACCAAAGAAATCACATCCAAAACTGTATAAAAGACAATAAAAAAAACTTAGAAAATTAAGGAATTTACTTCTATTATAGATAAAAGTTTGCTTCTTTTTTATTATAGTAAATTAAAATATTTACCTTGTATCCACTTTAAAAACCACGGTTTTTCGGTTTTATTAAAAATTATTTTTTTCTCGACTGCTTTAACATTAAATTTCTTTTAGAGTTAATTATTTATATGCCAACAGATAAAACATACATTTTATAACAAATTATAAATAATGATAGCAGGAATAAGTCGAGTAGTATATTACCAGGATTAAATGTGATTGGAAAGTGAAATGTTGATGAACTCCACGAATTTTTCTATAAATCCATAGTTTAAAATGAAGCCGTCGTTGATGAAAAAGCAAATTGCGCCACTGTTCCTTTCAGGTTTAAAGTTAGGAAGAGAGATATTATGTAAAATATTATAATGCCTTATATATATTTTTTCTCACTTAACAAAATCTCCTAATTATTTGACACACACTACTTCTAATTACTTTCTGTTCTTTCACGAGAGGATTGGATATGATTCCCTTCATTTAGGAACCTGCCTCGTGCCTCCACCGAGTTCTGCAAGCCTCATTAATATCAATTAGGGTGCTTCATGGAAAACTTCGCTTTCAGTGAAGCCTTTCGTGATAAAACCTAATCACGTATGAATATCTTGTCATGAAACAGAAGATTCGGAATTCCTCTGCAACTCCTTGAGGGCCTCATCATCGCAGGAAAGCGTAAGGTTGCAAGCATTTTGTTTAGGCGCACTCATTTGTTTCGGTTTCCTTTCGAATGGATGGAACACATTTTTTTTTCAGTAGTCCCTTCGCATGAGAATTGAGTTATTTTCTTATGTATCGTTATCTTTTGTAATGATAGCAAAATTGCGATACGTTAATTTTAGTAATTGAATGTTTCCCTACAACTATTTGTTCTTAATTGTGTAATCAATTGCCGTATTGTTTAACATTATATTTATTGATTTAGTATCATTTATTTTTCTTCTACTTTAATTATTTGGCCTTTAATATTTCCATACATTTCGTTTCATTTTAATATTGATATGTCTTATCGATAAACGATTTCAATACTAACCTTTTTCACCATATAATGTGATTTGGAGGAATATGTTTGGAGAAATTAATGATATTAATTTATATGTGTAATACGAGAACGATTCAAAATGTATGCTTATCAGAAAAGGAGAAGCGAGTAAATATAATAATGTCCAGTGATCCGGTTTCTTTTTTCGGAACAATCCATGAGTACAACGTACTTTGCATCCCAAAAACTCTTCATTATAATTTATCGGCGGATGAAACCATCTTCACCATCTGCGGAGCAGTTTAACCAGAAGCATCCGTTTGTTTTGAACGTTGTTTTGTTTTCGGTGTGCAAGTTGCATCGAAGGTAACAACTCAACTCAAAATAATGATGGCAAATCATTCAATCAAATACTTTTTTGGCAGCAAATGGCTGCGAAAAACAAGCGAGCCTCTGAATCAGTGTCACATTTATTTTAGCTCTATTTTACATATGACAGCACACAATAGAAACATCGACTAGTTTCAGAAATGTCATCTGTCGTCATAAACAATTACTTTTTACACCACTAAGTGGCTAAAACTCAATTTCGCTTATTAGTTGTATAAGGTATAAAACCAATTACGCTTGAAACAACCCCATTGAAAATCTTGTAAAATGTCTGTTCTACACTTAATTTTAAAAAAGAGCCTTAAAATCTAACATTTTGAATTTTTATTGAAGTAACGATGCAGGAGTAGTTCTTCCTGGTTCAGCTCTCATTTGGAGCAGTAGTAATGAGGATATGGCAGATTTATTTTCCCTGGTAATATTCCGATGTTCTCTATCTAATTTTCTTCAGTTCCATGATCTATTCATAGAGCTTCTGTTATTGAATAATGTTTATTATTTCGTAAACGTTAGCCTCTACGTAATGGTTCCAGTAGTCTTGTGGTGAAGGTCGATAACAACGATATTTCCTCGAGTCGTGATGCCCCAAAAGACGAACCATGACTGACGCATATAAAATCTGTCAAAGTTCCTATTCCTCACTAAAACGAAGTGTAATTGTGATCTAGATGCTAGAAAAAAGAAGAAATGAAGTTAAAAATGATTAACAAGAAGAATGGTTGAAAATAGAGGAGGATCGCTAGTGCTTGCCGGTGGAGCATTTCTCATTTTTTTTCAAAAGACGACTAACCCCATGAAAGAGAAAAATATCTCTAGGGTACTTTGGGATCATGATTACCGTACCTACCTAAAGAAGGACAGCACCTGAGAGGAGCAGAAGACTGCAAGAGAAAAGCCCGTTTATAAAAAGACCTTATCTTTGCGTTCCTTACAATTCTGTGAACAAAAGATTCCGTTTTGAATGGTGCACATAACAATGACTTTAAATCAGAAATCGATGGATGACAGTTACGTTCACTGATGTTTGAACACTGATTATGAACATAAGTTTTCTAAGAAGTGCTAAAAATTAGCTATCTTTCCTTCAGCATCAGAGAAAGTTACTGGTATGGAATCGAAGGTGTCATTATTATCTGGGAGGGCATCATGTTGAATGGGTGCGTGTCATGCCTGTGTTGGTGTCTTTATGACTTATATAAAGTAATGGAATGTGATGTTGAAGCTCAGCATCTTTTAAAGGATTAAGTTTCTCTGATTCCTGTTAATAGATAATACTCACAGGACTAATCTGGTTTCCGAATTTCTGTAAAGTATTGAAGTCTTAAGTCTCTCCCTCCCATTAATTTAGCATATCTGGGTTACTCTTGGGAAAAGGAAGAAACCTTTCACCTTTCATCTTCCAACCGATCCAGGATCTCAGTACTTATGACAATCCATTCATCTGAGGAGTAGAAAGTATTGCCTCAGAAACTCTAAATTGCTAGAATTCCAGTAGGAATTAGATTTGCGAGAATAACGCAACTGTTACAGGAGGTCATAATTCCTATTAACTATTTATTTACCATAGTGTATGTTACCTATTGGACTTTCTGGTGTGGTGAATTTTATTCCTGTTCATGCGTGTGTATTATAACTGTTGTATGGTAGATTTTTTTATATATCAATTTATGTAAACATCTAATTTCACTAGAGTCTATCCAGTTGTTCCAGAGATAATCAATCATAAAGCAAAACTCTCAATAGTTTTAATTTCAAAATAAAAAATATCTTACAACTTAAAATCCTTGTTTAATATCTATAGTCGTAAGGCTTCTTCTATATCAAAAATAAACTACTAAAAATATAAAATAATTCATATTGCTAAAATAATACATATCATGTATAAATTTAACATATTGGATCAACATATTTAGTACTAGAAATAATACTGGTTAGAAATACGCTAAAAATTGTTAATCCATTGATTTACTACATTGTAAAACTTTCCTTGAAGTCAAAATGATATTGCTATGCAACTTTAAGCAATCGTACGTCAAACTTATAAGTCTCTATCCAATTTCAAAGTTTAAAAAATACAAAGCAGTTAAAATTCTCCGACCAAATAACCAAAAGGCACCTCAGTACTTGTCCATTCAACAAGAATTTTATTTTCCATAAAAAATTCCATCTGAAAATTATTTTATAGATGAAAAATGTCTGTCTCCAAGCGAAAAGACTCGTTCATCTTAGAAAAAGGAAGCACCGTTTCAATATTCTACTTTGACAAAAGTTGAAAACTTTCTGCGGCATTTAACCCGACATCTAACCAATATAATAGCAGGAAAGGAGACTACAAAAGAAAGGATCATAACATAGATATTTAAAGCTTTATGCCTTAAGAGTTGAAATATGAGGCTTGGACGGCAGCCAGTGAAAGAAAACGTGGTGGCAGCGCTGATGTTTCAGCTCTAAAAAGAACTAAAAATTATGGTCACCCATGTCTGCGGAAATGGCTATGAAAAAATATTTTTCTGTCATTTCTATTCCTCCGCAATAAAACTAGTGTAGTCATTTTAGAGCACATTTATCTGCTACGAATGTATTTTAGTGAAAGCGGAGATTTTTGTTTTAGTAGAGGGAAATTTATCTATGATCTTTTTGGACTAAATTCTTCTTGGTCCTTTATTTTCTTGAATATTTCTTTCAGGGAATATTATATAGCTTTTCCGTCTTCTTTTTTCACTTAAAGAATACTCTATAGAGTTACTATTAAAACAGTAATTTTAAAAATTAAAAGCTTGTAATATTAACTATCATATTTGATGACAGTATTTGTCCTACATTTTTGAACTTATCTGACAAATGTATGTTTACTCAGAAAATAATATTTCTTAGCATTCCAAACGAAAAACAATTAGTTGCATAATAGTTTGTGCTCCAGTATATTTGAGTTCTTTTATCACAAAAGCTTTTGTTTCTATAACACTTCTCCATATCTAAAATATCTGAAAGAAACAAAAAGTGCTTACAAAATTAATTCATACCTGTTCTTACACAATTATCCCCAACCATTTTGGCCGACCACTTCCATCTTGAAAAACAATTACTCCCCCCCTTTTAAAAAATTGATTTCCGTTCTTAAATATTTAAAAATAGTTGTGCAAAAGTCAAAAAAAAAGTAGTCTCGCAGAATAGTTGTGCAAAAGTAAAAAAAAAAAAGTATCGAATATATTTTATTCCTCGTAATTAAAAGTACCTGACTTTAAGAAACTATAATGCAATGATTCTTAATTTTTTTAGTCATTAGAATCCACTCCCACGCTTAAAATTTTTGAACCATTCTCTCCCTCTGAACCGCAAGCATGCATTAAAAATTACGCTGATTAATATCTAATTTAAAAATTAGTAAATAAATTAAATTAAATTTCAAATTCGTTTATTTTTACTAAAAACTTCTTTTATTAAACTAAAATAAAATACAAATGATTTTTATTATCCATGGGTAAAAATACTGTTACCTTAAAGTAAAAATAAAATATAACCTTTCTTAGAATAGTTATTGAAAATAATACCAACCTCAGTAGAAATGAAACAGTAAAATACAACACTATAATATTGTTACTGTCACGAACACTCTTGTGAAGAAATAGAAACAACCGACTCTGTATGAGAAAGGAGTTTTCACACTTGTCGTCGCGACGCTGTGACTTATTCGCCTGTGTTGCGCAGGACGTTACGCATTACGTGGTTGCGAAATATTCCGAAATCGCAACGCGACATCTCGATAATAGTTCACTAAGTGGTATCTTCTCAACATGTTAATATTATTGAAGGATCAATTTAGCCAGTACAATGATTCTATAACAGCGCAGCACCGAAAATATAATGTCTTAAAAATAACGAATACACAAACATTATTTTTTTAAAAATTAAATTCCTATATATAAATTACATTTTCGCGACCCTCTTTGGGGTTGCCACCCACAATGTGTGAAGCGTCGCTCTACAGGATTAACATGATCCTCAGAAATTCATGTCAACGGAAGCCATAATCCTGTCGTGCCCTGTTTAAATTTTTAAATAAGCTTTGTTGACCGAGCCAGAGCCTACGTGCGCACACCGTGCTGCTCCATATGGTGCACTACGACTCACTGATGTCAAAAAAGTGTTGAAACAAAAGTAATTAAGAGCTACAGCCTTGGTTTTAATACAGTTTTTTTAAATGTGGTCAAAACGTTGCGTCATGATACATTTTGGTCCCAATAACGACTGACCTTGTTGAAGAGACATTTACAGTACTTTATTGTAATACACTTTCGACGATTTTCAATATTAATTGAGAGTGGGATTATCGCATTCTTTCAAGTAGTGGCCAGGGGTATAGTAGATGGTTCTCAACACTCCATCAATTAGCCATGGATCGCACCCTTCACATTCACCTTTAGAAACCACTTTCAACGCCCACTAATAGACAGTAGAGCCCTCGTTGGAATTCATTTCTGGATTGGATAAACTCAAGAATCATTATTAATAGCAATGTATATCAAACTGATCTGTATTTTGTATGGGAATTACTGTTTTTGGTAAGCACGGTGACGCACTCCCGGGATACCTTACAAATCTTCCAACCTTGTCAACCAATTCTTACCAAATGTCTAGATCACAGATACACATTGCTTGGTGCAACACAATCATGTTTGTCTCTTCCGCTAGAGCATTTCTACTTTTCCTCTCGTTCACTGATCTTGAAAAAAAGGCCAATTTATTCCCCAAGCGAATCAACATCTGATAACTTATTAGTTATTGATTAGTCAAGAATCACGCATAAAATTTCTTTCTGTGATCAACGCAAAACCACATGGTTGAACATTTTCCTGTAATAGCCGCGAGAAGTGTTTAGTTTAAATGAAAGGTATTATGGAAATATCTTGGGTTTCACTTATCAATAACACAGAAGTATGAAAATTTCCACATGCCTTGTGCGTGCAGAGAAAGTACGAGACGCGGTTAGAGGATCCCATTGTAAAAACGCAATCACTTTGGGTATTTTAGTTTCAAAAGAAGATGAAACAGTTTTTTGTTCGAAAAAGGGACTGAAACAGGACTAAATTCTTCGTGTGAATGCCAATGAAGTGCACCTGGCAGAAGGGCCGTTCCTGGTAAATAAACAGGTAGTACGAAATTGCATTTATTAGAGTTTTCGAAGTACAACTGGAGAAAAATAGATAAGTAAAACATGTATTTCGAAACAAAAGAAAATAGTTTTTTTTCCCACAATAATCACTATTATCTTTCAGATGATCATTAGAATAATAATGTGTTAGCTTACGTCAATAAATGGAATTCTCACCACAATAATCGTACATGATTGAGTTCAGTCACGAATGCATAATGATATCCATTGCTTCACACGCAGGTCTCTCTGCATACCAACACTGGGTAGTAATCCAGTCAAGCTATATATGTAGCAAATAACTAATTCGCTAATACGATTCTGTACTATATGTCGAACTCATATTAACAACTGATAGTTACAATACTTGAAGAGGGTGTACTATCTCGTACATTGCATGAAACGGGGCGATTGAAAAACCATTCAAAAGTACTTCACACAACTGCCTTTGCACAAAAGTGTTAATAAAATTGTAAAAATATCTCATTTGCAGATGCTTTACATTTCAATGCAATAAAATTTCAGAGGCCGCGGAATCGAACTATCATGATGCGGAACTGCGGCGGGTGAAGTTTTCGTTGAATAGTAGACTCAAGTGGTGATGATGCTAAAGTTCCTACGTGTTTTGGCGCTGATGCACGTTAAATCTGTAGAGGTGTGGTCCGCTACGTCCGTTGATATGGTGTGGAAGTTTGGGGACGGATGAACCAGCTCAGGTTTCGCCCTCGTTACTTGAAGACTTCACACAAATTAAGAATTCCATCACCAATAACCCTATGGTTTCCTCCACGAGCTACGTTAAAAGTTATGAATTAAAATAATAAAATTTCAATATTTTTTCAAATACGTTTGGAGCGTTTCTCTCTCAAAAATCTTTTGTTGCCATGGTCGCGCCGCGACCACTGAATCCTTATGATATTCAACTGTAACCTCATCTACAAATGAGATATTTTTTCCTTTTTATTTACAATTTCTAAAAAGCAGTTGCGTAAAGTACTTTTGAATTGTATTTTTAATCGTCCTGTTTCACGCATTGCCCGAGATATTACGTCTTCATTAAGTATTACAGCTATCAGTTATTAATTTGAATTAGACACCTAATACTGAATCGTATTACCAAATTAGTTATTTACCACATATATAGCTTCTCTGGATTTTACTGAGTGTTGGTATAATGTGTTCGAATAATGCACTCGTACACAATCATGCAAAATCACAGATTTCGGTAACTTTATATATTTTTTTTCGCCTGGCCAATATATATGTGTATACATTTCTTCAATATGATTACACCATGAAAGTAAATTTTGTGATAAATATTAACAAGTACAATAAAGTGTCCTTTGGTAGCGTATAACAGACTTAATTTGTCGACCGCTAGCCTCTGCGGGGATAGGATGTGGCTAGAATTTAATTCAGTCATAACTTTATTTGTCACGATGTCATTTACATGTTTATAATGTTTACAGCTTATGCTCGTTGTATGTTATCAAATTAATTATTGATATAAACAAGAAATTTATTAAATTGTAAGCTCACAATCTTACTTAAAATTGAAATTAAATTATGTAATCTTCAGAACATTTTAATTTAATTTAATTTAATGCTCAAAATAGGTCTAATCTAATGAACATCTAGTCATTCTACTTGATAATTTTTAACAAAAAATGGCGTGTTCTTTTATTCCGGATTCGCCTTTTCGAATCATCGTTGGAAATCGGTCCGGAAAACTATTTGCGGAAATGGTGTTTTGTTGTTAACATTAAATTACTCCTGTCTTATAGAGATGTCTAGAAATCTTGAAGAACATAGAATTCGACATTCGATTTTTTCTTCTCTGCTTGTTCTTTTTTCTCTGTCACTCTTTTCGCTTTCATCCTTCTGATTTGAAAAAAAAAAAAAGCTGATTCCGTCAAGAACATGATGAGTGTTTCGAACATCTCAAAGATTCGTCTCACAAGTGATCAAAAACATCATCGTAATGAAGAAAATACGAATTCTTCAAATATTTCTGGTGTTTTTAAAACACTCCGGCCTTTTTTTTAAATTTTATTTTTCATGTTTATTAATAATTGTATTGAGCATTCCCTATATCTTTCAATGTGTGTAACATGAATTCAATTTCTTTTTGCTTAACAAGTTTCTCTGTATCTTTTCCTTACTTCTATCCTATTTTTTCAGTCCTTTCTTGAACTTTTAGTTAAGTTACACATAAAGCTTGTAAATGACTTATTTTGGGTGTGGGTTTTTTTCAATCTAATAAGACCTTAAATAGAAAATTATAACATACATTTAAAATTAAATTGATGGATGAAAAACCGTTCATGAATTTTCTCACAAACACTCAAACAAATTCGCTCCCTATTTCACAAATATTTTACTTTATAAATGAGATCAATGCCAAGCATTCAAAAATATATGTAAAATGTTATCCTTCATAAGATATATTAAAATGAAAAGTGGAAACTATTACTTCAATGAAGGTAAGACATGGTTATTGCTTACAACTATTTTTATACATCGTGTAATGTGTTCCTAGAAACTTTCTGCGATACATTCAAAATTATATCTTTTACTTCCCTTTTCGTATGGCTTCCAAATTCTTCGCAAGTTTGCTAAAATTAATATTCCTTTTCATCAAAACAAACCTCTGTAGTTCCCCTTATTAATTTTCTGCGATGCAATAAGGCTTTCAGCCAGTAGTTAAAACGTCTGCTTTTATTGTAGGGGTAGAGGCGATAGATGAGTCGTGTTTGAATTTTATGGTACGTTACAGGCGTAAAACTCCGCTATTGCCTGCGACCTCCAAATTTATTAGCGATCTACTCTTCATCTTCCGTCCTCGCCGAAACTTTTATATTCTTTCTGGACTATACTTCCTCACATTTATGTTCCATAATTTTTGTCTTCTACCCACCCCCGCTGGAGTGAATCACTCTATATTGGGCTTCTAAAAAAGAATGGATAATTCTGTATGTTTTAAACTTGTGTTTGAAAAAATGTGCTACAGTAGTATAATTATAAATATATGCAAGATTTACATTTTAAGCTTAGTTTTTTGGACACCGATTTCTTCTCTTTCTGGTTTGTATTTCATCTAATGGAAGAAATTAATTTATTAATTTGATTGACATTATGCAAACACACATACAAATATATATATATATATATATATATATATATATATATATATATATATGCATGTATATCTGTCATTGTCTATTAATAATAACAGGAAATATTTAGCAGAAATATTTAGGCATAGAATTGAAAGTTATAGATAGTAAAAGTGTTAGCAATATTTATAACAAGAGAGATAGTTTTAATTTTTAATTTCATATTAACAAGGTAACCTTCTGAAGTAGGTGTTTGCATATTTCTATTTTTTAAAAGTATTATTATTAATTTATTGTTAGAAATAATAGTTTAGTCGGTTGTAATACACTTTAAAATATTAACAATATTAGAAAGCTTAGAAAAGTGACCTTTAGAAATTTATCGTTAATTGCCTTAAAGCAAATCACACTAACAATGTTATAAATAATCATTTAGGAATTATTAAGGCAAATTAAAAGTAACATATACATACATTTCTCCTGTATATTGTATATATATGTGTGTGTGTGTGTGTGTGTGTGTGTGCATATACACTGCTGGCCACACAAAATGCAACACCCAGAAGGACCACAGATATCACAGTGAAATTTATTTGGCAGATAACATGTTGTACAAAGATCAAACGATTAAAATTACAGCCTCTTGTGAAGTGTGGATGATGACAAAATCGGTAGTTATTGTAGCCGCCATTGTTAGCTATAACCGCTGCCACACGCCTCGGCATAGAATCAAAGAGACTTTGGATGTATCCTTGGGATACAGCAGTCCATGCGGCTTCCACATATTGTCAAAGTTGATCTAGTGTAGCAGCGGGTGGTGTATCCCGGACCAGTCTTTGTGCATGCATTAACCATACGTTTTTGAATGGTGATAGATCGGGAGAACAAGCAGGCCAAGAAAGCAATTCAATCTTATGGTTAAAGAAGAACTCTCGAACATTGCGTGCCACCTGTGGTCACGCATTATCCTGTTGGAATAAGGCTGATGGTAAGCGCTGAAGGTATGGGAGAACCAAGGGCTCCAACACCTCAGAGATGTACGGCTGGCTGTTCAGTGTACCGGTAATGCGTAATAGAGGGGTGTGGGAGTGATATCCAATACCACTCCAAACCATGATACTGGGTGCAGGACCAGTGTGGCGATGCATAACGCAACAGTTCAGCAGCCTCTCACCACCGTTTCATCAAACTCGAATCCGACCATCGTGATGTTGCAGGCAGAAGAGGAATTCGTCAGTGAACACATTGTCGTTCCATTCCGTTGTCCATATCCGCCGTTCATCGCACCATTGGCGGCGCAAATGCCCTTGGTTTCGAGTCAAGGGTTAACAAAGCAATGGATGCCTTGAGGACATTCCACTCTGCTGCAAACGGCGTCGAATGGTACGAGCGGACACCGAATGATGCGTAGCAGACTGAATCTGTTGTGCTATGGTTCGTGATGTGGCTGCACGATCCATCACTGCCATGCGCACAATCTGCCTGTCATCACGGGCTGTGCTGCAACGAGGTGGAGGCGATCGGCTCCGTCGGTCCCTCCTGCATCCAGCGATCACAGATTCGCATCACAGTTGCTTCGTTTCGTCCAACACGTTGACCGATTTCTCTGAATGATAATCCGCAATCCCTATTGGCTACTATTCTTTCTCGATCGTATTCAGAAACTTGGTTAAAAGACGCTCTAAGTCTTCCACAAGGCATATGTAAACAGCTTATGCAAAAAAAAAACGCAAGAAAAAACAACTGTCATGCTTCAAATCGCCAATCTCCCCTTATATAGCGCTTGCGAGTGGTGCTACGGTCGCCCGTGATGTGCGTCTGCGCTGCAATGCTAATCATTTGCATAGCTCATCGTCACAAACACATGATGTAAATTTCACATCATTTGCATGCTTCCTTCAGGGTGTTGCATTTTGTGTGGCCAGCAGTGTATATATATATATATATATATGTGTGTGTGTGTATGTATATATGTATATATATATATATATGTATGTGTGTATATATAAATATGTGTGTGTGTTTGTATGTATGTGTGGGTGTATCAAATTCATGATAATAATTTTTTTTTAGTTATCTTAATTTTTTTGTAGGTATTTCTAGAAATTTGTGTTTGCATTATGTTAACACTAGAAAATTTTAAACAACATGTGGAGCCTGATGTGTGTTGTTTAATGATTGATATTTATCTAAATAGTATATTTTTGACTCTTTTTCAATGCCTTTTCAAGTATTTTTATAACTTGAAACGATAGCATTAATGAGTACATTAAATGAATAATAATTTTTTCTAAAAGTGATTCATTTGTGTTTTGTAAATTTTTAAATTGATTTAAATTTTTTTGTATTACTCTTTGCAATATTAATACGCATAGTGTACTATACTTGGAAAATCTTGATTTTTCTCTTCAGTTTTTTTTAATTTTTGATTTTTATTTCTGAGTTTTTGATTTTTTTTATTGTTTTTCATTTTTGCTAGAGATTTTTTTTAGTTTTTTTCAGGACAGTTTCCAGGACAATTGTATAAGAAAATCATTACCTATATACATATCATATGCTTCTACTTATGAAACTCTTTGAAACATATGGGTAAATATAAATATCTGCTCTACTTTGTAATCTCATACATCATTTGTAAAATCCGACTGATCCTTGGACTAACTTCAGGGTGTGTAACATCAATTACTGAGAGGCAGAATAGAAACTGAACCGATCATTTAATTCAAAAATACCCATTACAAAGTCTCGAAATGAAATGTGTAGCAAAAATTAGTTAGCAATTGAGAGGACAAATATTCAAGTTAAAGAAGTGAAGAATAATTCGAGATAAAATCCAATGTTTTTATATGGTAGCAAAATTTATTAAAAAAAATTACTGAAATATTAGTTAAAACTTATCGCAAATGTGTAAATATTGCTCTGTTAGGCGAGTAAGAACGATTCCCAAAGTTTCAGAGCTCTAGCTGAATGGGAAGTTGGTTAAATTAACGATCGAAAATTTGATGATACGCTGACACAAACACACCAAGTGAAATACATAAAAGCCTTGAAAACAACCCTCATCTCTCTCTCTCGTCTTTAAGATCACTCTCTCTCTGCGTAATTCAATATATCTTCCATAGATGACACCACAATTCTACAAACTGCTTTTTGTCCTTATAGTTATATGTAGAATGATGAAAGTTGAAGTAAAAATAAGGGGAGATGACTTTAGAAAAATTAGTTAAAATTGGTCGCAAATGTCTAAATATTGCATTGTTAGACGAGTAAAAACGATTCCCAGAGATTCAGAGCTCTAACTTGATGCGAAGTTGGTTAAATTAACGATCGAAAATTTAATGACACACACACACAAAGTGAAATACATAAAAACGTTTTAAAAGAACACCTCTCATCCATATAGGAAAATTGGCAAATTAACGACTAAACTTCAGATTCGACGAATCTCAATTTAAACCTTAATCAGCTGCAATAACATAAAAAGCATGCGCATTTTCTATTCATGAGGCATAAATTTTAGACGAGAAATTCTTCATTATATATAAATCTTACGTATACACCAAAAAGGCATTTCACTCCAGTTTTCCAATCTATTTTTATTTAAAGAAAATTGCTGAAAATATCGAATGCTCTCTGGCAAAAGCAAAAAGTAAATAAATAAAATCAGACTAAGTCACTGGTTCTAGAAAGGGGTGGTATCACCCACCGTTGGGCGTTAAGGAGATCCATAGGGGTGTTTGTAGTCCTCGTCTAATTCGAGAAGAGAGAGGAACTAACTACAGCCCATTCTCGCGATCCTTGCAAGAACGTACTCTCAGAAAAGAAAAAATAATGCTAAAAGTAATCGGACATGTGTTTCAACAAAAAGTTCCAAATATCTTTAAGCGAAATGAATCCGCATTAAAAGAAGGCATTTGTACGTCATGACTCTGTTTCCAATTCATTCTTGACTAGTACATGAACAAGTCGCAGCTTTATGTGTGCGTATGTATTGTGGACCACAGGGAAACAAAACTTCCAATTTGTGCCGTACGTTGCCTTCAAAATCAGACATATTTTTTAATCATCTCCCTCGACGACCAACGCCCTTCTGCCGTTAGACGGTAACCCTTACTTCACGCAAAAGAATTGCGCCAATTACAAAGTCTACTACTAGGGCGAGAGTTTTCATACATATTATATTTATAAGACTTATATGAAAAAATTAACACATTCACTAAAAAAAACACACTAACAAGTAGATAACCATAAATATCTGGTTATACTTAATGCACTTAAATCATATCAATAACAATTATGGTCAATGATTAGGTTAATATTTTCACTCAAGAATATTTCCAAAATTTATCAATAATTTGCAATACACTTAAAACACAAAAATCAATCGACCGAATTAATTCTTCAGTAAATGGCAACAATACAAAATATGAAAGTGGGCGTTTCATAGTGTTTCCCCTTCTTCAACAAAGACACCAATAATTTTTTAGAATATTCATATATTTATATATACCACAAGGAAAGACAACTTTGAATATGCACAATACTTTGCGCTCAAAATCACATATTTTTCCGATCACGTTCTTCAAAAGAATTGTACCAATGACAGTAACTCATCACCAACAGTAGTTAAGACATCACACACGCCATCTAAAATTTCCGATCGTATTGTTAACCATATGCAGTTTCCTACTTTTCTTTTCAAAGCTAGATTATTGCTTTTAATTGCATGGAATAAAATGCATTCGAGTTAGTGCAAAAAGGAATGTATCTGAGTGATTATTTCCTTTTCTAAATTTTCTAAGCATTTCTAAATATTTATTAAAAGTCTGGTAACTAACAACTACCGCAACCAAAGTGCGATAAAAAAAAGGGTCCCCAGACTATTAACTATTATGAGTGTATGTGAAATTTTTTTAATTCCTATACCAGTATAACTTACCGATGGAACAAAACAGAAACTTCAACTTCAACATTTATCAAATAACATTTCCTATATATTTATGTGTTAATTTTCACATTCTCATATAATATTTTTAAGAAAATCTTAAGAAACTTCAAAGAAATATAAATTATACATTATTTTTTCAAAATTATGAAAATCAACAATTTACTACGTGCAGAATTCTGCGGCACAATATTTATCAAAATTTATAAAAATGTTGTTATCTAGTAAAAAAAAGTTTCAGTTTTAAAAGTTTGGCCCAATTTATTAAAAATTAAAGAAAAATTTCTTTTTAAATACAAGTATGAAGATATCGATGACATTTTAAGAAAAATTCCAACTGGAATTCATATAAAAAAATTTCTGTTAATAATTTGTCTAAACATTGATGTATAAATCCTAAAGAAACTTACTTTGAACGTGTGTATGAAATTTCAAACTAGAATGATCAATAGTTTTTTAAAATTCATGTGCACAAGATAAGAAATTATTTTCTTTGTGAAAAATAGAGTGAAAAAATAGCATAAAAAAATAGTTAGCAAAGTTTAGCTTATCGCGATAAGTCTGAACGTTTTGGTAGTATTGTTAAGCGTTTGGCACAAATTCGTTCAGAAAAGACAAGACATTTTTTTAATCAAAAATTCAAAAGATTTGAAAAAAAAATTATGTATTTGAATAGGACTCTTTGCTTTTGTGATACATATTTATCTTTTCATATCATTAGTGAAGCTTAGTGTTTTTATTTGCATTATAAAGACATTTTAATTATTCTGTTTAAAACAATAAAAATATTTTTTTTTGTCAAACTCGGTTTTCACCTTTTCATTCAATATGGGCATGATTTATGAGATATATATGCGTTAAGGTAACATTTTAAAGAAATCTTTTACAGAATATGGTTTCAATTTCTTACACTTCTTAATAGGATACTAAGCATATAGTGAACCAATTTTTTTTATAAGTAATGCCTAAATTTTAAATAATTTTTGATATGAATAAAAGGAAAAAAGATTTAAAATTTACAAAATTACTACGTTCGATAATTTTTTACAGTGATATGATTACAAAATATTGGCTCACTATTTCTTGTGTATTCTCAATATGATGAGTAAAATATTTTGCACATTTATGGAATATTATTTTTAAGAAAATTTACCTAAATGCAAAGGCGGAATGTTTCGAAATTCATGGGAAAAAATTTAAGAATGATAGGAAACATTTCAACAAGTAAAATATATTTTCACCATGCAATCATTAAGCGGCTCTGTAATGAAAAGGAGAAAGCACGATTTTCTCACACATCGTCATTTGTACCGTGGCTTTCAGAGAGCATGGCGTTTCTTCCATGGATATCAAGAGACATGGCGACGTGCAGTATTCAGGAAAAGGCCATGCCTCCAGATATCTGCGATAAAAATGACGATGTGCAAGACATTTTCGTTTTATGCTAGTCTAGCCTTTCACCGCTTACTCTCCACCTATTTATTGTATGGTGAATGTTGCTCGTTTTGATGTTCTCTATCACCCTTTAAATTTTTTCTCATGAGTTTCGAAATATCCTGAAAATCTGAAAAATCATTTCTATATTCAACTTCAAGAGAAAGAAAAATCTTTTTGACTAAAAATACATTTTTAATTCAATAAAATATTTAAGATATGATTATTAAGTTTTGACAAAACTTAAGCTCCATGAATAACTTTAAGACACTAATGTCACAAAAAAAAGAGTCTTAAATTCGGTGTTTTATTTTCCACACCTTATTTCCAAAGAGTCTGAGACGTTTTAAAGCGTTGTGAATTTTTTCGCCTAAAAAGGGAGCTTTAGGTAAATTTTTTTCCGAGAAGAGGTCAGTAAAATAAAAAAAAGTTGGCAAATTGAAGGGCTAAATGCAATAGTAAAAATAAAATGGAACCTGACAGGTTGTTTAACTTAAGATCAACCGAATATTTATCCCACTTTTTTAGAGATGCAATAACATACACCAGGAAAGATTTAGACAACGCTTCTAAGGCGATCCAGAAGGAAATTCAGAGCTGTCAGAAATATTTACGTGAGACGCATAAATCTTTCCTAATTCAATCTGCCACACCGGGCAAAAATATAATAACATATCAGAAGCATTTTATCGAATAACATGAAAGATGGATGAACAAAATAAACTTATGGTGTTTCTTTCCGAATCCTTTGAATCGAAAAGATGAAAAACGCTTTATCGAATAAAGCAAATCTCGTAATATTAAACGAATTTACAATATTTTTTTGCATCACCTTTAGTTGAATTTTGCTTCCAAATTATACAATCGTATTATTTGTATAATTTAATAATTTAATTGCTTAATACTCTTAAATATATTAACAATCTTTCAGTTACTATAATTTCTTTAATTTTCGCTTTAAGTGGCTGAGGACTCCCAACACTTCCCTAACCTCAATTGGAAAAAAAACATCAATTTTTCAAACCGATGTATTTTACCGCTCAAAGAAATACACTTTACACTATTGCCAAATAATATTCATAAAAATTTACATTAATTCACATATTTTCCTTCAAATCTCAAACAGTTAGAAAGAAACGTAAATTCCTTTTTTTTTAATAAGGACAATTAAGATTTCACTGCACACCGAATATAGGAAAACATCGATAAAAATTTGCTAAAGTAATGTCATTTTGTATATTGTATTTACACATACTAGTTAAAAATGTACTGAAAAAAAGGTTTCTTAATACAACTATTTAAAAAATATTGAAATTTTAAGTAAAGGTTCGGTTAAAATTTATATAAAATGATTCTGTTTTTATATTTTTGTCTACAAATTGGTGTAATAGTCACGAAGAGACTTATTTTGAATGTGTGTATAAAATTCCAAACTAATATGATAGTTTCCGAGAAATCTTTTTCTAGCTAAAATTTTGAAACTTGAGAGAAAGGAAATTAAATTAGAAAAATTAAAAGAATTAGTAAACAATTTTTTTCCCTCAATAATCCTAACAATCGAACCTTTGATAGAATCGATAAGCGTTTCCCACCAAAATATTAAGAAACAAACGGGACACTGAGATGTATATATAAGAAAATGTATTATTAAAATTCCTTAAAATGAAATTTCATTATTTAGTTGATAGACTATGTTCTACAGAGCAATTAATTATTCAGAGGTTTATGGCTTCTATTCTATTCGTTGAAGAAACATCTCAAAATAAGTTCTCCTAAAATTACTGCAGAACTTTAAAAAAAACCCAGAGGAATAACTATAGTACAGTTCTTTCGATTAGTTGGTACAGTAGGTACAGTTGTAAATACATGTAGGTATCAAGTTTTCCATTGCCGTGTTTTAGGAAAAAATCATTTGAAAACTAAAAGAATCGGAGGCTACGATTATCCTTTGAGATTAAATACATAAACGAAAACTTGGAATAAGTAGAACGTTTTTTCTTTCAGATTAAAGTAAAATTAGAGTTTGACGAATCTCGTGGCGAAACACACATAAATGTATCCAAAGAATTTACTTCCAACAATGAAACATAGAGGTAGATGTGTGCTTGTTTGGGGCAGTAAGAGAATTTCGGAGGTCTGCAATTTAGCCTCGAAATTAAATCATAATAGAATTTGACAGGTATGACATTTTTTAAAAAAATAATGTATATATCTAGTGGGACAAAAATGAGTCTTCAGCGTGATTATATCCAAAGTATCGATCTTATGTAACACTCCTGAAGCAATGGATTCTCCTCCTCTCTCACTGGGCTTCACATTCCCATGGAACATGCATTAGAAATCCTTGATTAGAATTTTCCAACCATTTCCAACAAACATGATTTGATTAACGCTCTGAAACAAGAATGGGACAATATTTTTTGTTCAGTGACGCCAAATTTCGTTGAATCTGTGCAAATAAAGTTTGAAACAATTATTCACGTTATACGATATCTTACAAGGACTGGATTACACATTTGAGATTAAATGCATTGTAAGAATACTTTCTACAACGTAAGATCCTGCATCGTTTATGTTTTACAATTTCTTTTATGCTTCTTATGTAATAGTTTCAAGTAAATTTTGCTAGGAAATAGTAAATAGAATTTTATGCAATTGAAGACTTATTGTATATTTTAATAATGCATTTAAAGATAGCGAAGTTTTTTTCAATTATGACTTCACTAACTTAGGTGACTTTTAGCAGTTTGTGAAAGGCATAAATCAAAATCTCTTCTCAATAAAAAGCTAATTAGTTAAAGTAGATGAAGATAGAAGCGAAGCGAAGTGAAGTAATTAATATGTAATAATATATAAATGAAATAGAATTAACGGGAAATGAAGGGAAGTAGAGGATAACGATTCGCTGATAGAGAACTGTAATTCGAATTGAAATTTTTCTATTAGTCTTGTGGACTTCGACTCAAAATATTAAACGACGTAGTTACTATTGATAAGAAAAAGAGTGAACTAGTAAGATAATATTCCTTATTTAAGTAATAAATAACGATTGAGTGAGCTAGATTAAGAGAGAGTGGCATTAGCTATTCTATAGTAGTAAATAATAAAAAATTCTATTTTGTTTTTGCGTGTCTTCAATAGGAGTTTGTCATTATTATTTAATGGAAATTACCAAGATTCGGCGCAAGAACCAAATAATAAAGGGCAGACTTCACAAATATACGAATACGTTCAGTGATCACTATATTTGCTTTGAAATTTACAATTAATTATAATTCATTTAAACATTTAGTTTCTGAAATAAAATTTGGGAAATTTCAGGATATTACCCAAGAGATACTCCATCATTTCATTCTAGAGCATCAACTTTTCGAAAGAAATAGAAAAAAAATTTACATTTAGTGATCTAATTGTACTCAACGATAATTAAAATAAATTTATTTGTGAAGAGACTGCATATACTATAATGAAAGTATCTTTTAACTTCCGAATATTGTTATTTTTCTGATACAAATCAGCCTAAAATCAAGCAGATTTTTCAACGCATTGCACTTAAATGAACAGTTATACATTTATCGCATGAAACCTTATTTTATTCTTAGTTCTTAAAATGTCTAACTAAAAAGAAAGCTTAAGATTTATTGATTAGTTTTATTAACGCTGTAGAAGTAACACGAAGGCTATTGGCAATAATCCTCGTCATTTTGAACCTCGAACAAGTGACGAGGACGACACCTGAACTAGCGCCTCCCTCTCCTAACTTCCACACCACGTCAACGGCAGGAAATTGTGAATCCCAACAGATTGAACGTGCTTCAGCTCCGGCTACACGGCGGGTCTTTTGTGGCATCAAGTCTCGAACCCACGACTCAACGAAAACTTCCGGCCGCGATTCCACTACCATGATTACTAGGGCTACCGCTGCCGCATGATTTATTGGAAGAAAAGTAAATATTACCTGCAATTTCTGTTTTAAATAATGTTTCATGAAAAGAAAAAAATATAAACTTTCTCTAAAAAGATTTACTTAATAATAACTCCCTTTGTGTTTAATGTTTCCAATCATAGAGATACATGTAAGATATTTATTTGGAAAGAAGAAGACTTAGTTACAAAATGAAGTAACACTCAATGCATTTAAAAAAGACAAATTCCAATGTTTAAATTTTAAAGCAAAAGTTCAACAACTTTCTATCCGGAAAAAAGTATTTTTAAGCAAAATAAAAATTATTTTCATACTCAAACTATGTTACAAGCAAACGAATTCGCTTGCGAAAGTTGATGAGTAAAATTAAAAAAAAAAAAAAACTATTTTAGCGTTGCAAAAGTGCAGATGTATCATTTTTAAGAAACACAAAGAAATTATTTTTTTCATGCAGGTGCAACTGATCATTTTCGGAGGGAAATTAGAGAAAGAATGGCAGTTGAAATGAGCGTTCTTCGGTGAGTCGAAACAAGTTTAAGTTCGCGAAAGCCATTCAGCGAGTTTCTTTTTAAAATTTTTTCCTCTCATCAGTAATAAAATATTCCTTTCATTCACTTAAAAAAACATCCACGAAACACTGTTTTTAAGAATAAGAAGATGAAAAATGAAACAATGGGAAATATAAATTAGTTCTTTAAATAAGTGTCGAATTTCATCCAGATTTTTTCAATATTTCCGAAGTCTTCTTTCTTAGATTACATTTTGAAAGATAATGTTGAACACTTTCCTAATTTGCATAATATTTTAGAGGACCATAAAGTTAATCCCGATAAAAATGTAAGAATTCCTTTGGTCCCACATCTATCAGGTCCGCAAAAAAACATTTCTAGAATATTTCCTTGTTCAAAAAAATTATCTTAGATCCAAGATATTTCTCAAGACTGTGACATACCTCCAAACTCCCAATAAAAGAAAGAGAAAAACAAATTGATACATCGACCGACACTATATTGAAACTAAATTTTAGTCAAATTTATTTCATGCATTATTGGATTGACACTAGAAAAAAATATTCTAAAATTGCCAAAAGAGATGTGAAACATCTAATGTCATATTTTTCAACATACGTGTGAGAAAATATTGAAAATAGATTGGATGCTGAACGTGACATTAGATTGCAGATTTCAACAATTATTCCGGACTTGAAATAAAAAAACTCTCGCAGCCACGTCATTAAAAATAATTTCTTTTTATTAATTTGTTATAATTTAAAATATTGTTGCTGTAGTTTATTGTTCGTAGAATATATTTTAGAAAACAAGAAAACCTCGTTAGTAAGCTTTACAATTCATCATCGTATTAAATCGTTTCTATAGTGATAAAAGAGAAATGCATTACTAATTTTGTAAATTTGAGTAGAATAAAACTTCGATATCCTATCTTTTCTTCAATAAAATGGTAAGCTCAGAGAGTTCACTGAACTTTAAAAGGTTGAATATCCCTGCCCTAAATGACATCATGTTGGTAAATGTGATGGTGTTTATTATTTATTAACGTCGAATTTATAAGCAACACCTCGGTCAATAGAAAAGGAGGAGTGTAAATGGGACAATTTCACTGTCAGAAAATTAATCATTCCAACAAAAATACTTAAAAGAAAATCTATTATATTAAAGCAAAAGAAAAAAGGAAAACGTAGTTTTAATGAAAATTATACGTCTCATATATTTATTTTCGAATAACTTGCTAAGTAATCGACAACTAAGATAATGTATCGATATTCCCTTTCGTCGAGCATGACCTCCTTTATTAATTTTCTCATAATGCGATAAATCTTTCGCGGGATCGTTAGTGACACTGCCTTTAATGAAGGGACAACGGCCTTGAGCGGCTTCTTTAACGGCACTTTTCACGGCAGGAAACGTTACCCCATCAGTGCTGTCTCCAACGTTTTGGGAGATCTTATTCTTTCCTTTCTTCCCTTGCAAATGATTTCCTTCCACAGCCGATATCCATGGCAAGTAAATATTTTAACACTTTCGCTTATTGTACCTGACAAAAGGAACTATTCAATGATTTAAGAGTACAACGTCATGACAATGTTGAATTTTTAGACTCCTCGCTTTTGTGACGTATGTGTCACAAAAATTCTTAGTACGGCTTATTTTTAAATTTATTCGTAAGACTTAGATTTTTTTTTTGGTGTGCCTAGTAATAATATTTTAATCATTTTGTTCAGCTATGTGAAAATAAATTTTTAGTCGAAAAGTTGTTTTTCCTCCCTTACTTAAATATTCACAAAATTTTTGAGACATATTTCCATTTCGGTACCATTTAAAAAACACAGAAAAATGAAAAAGTACCATTTACTAAACACAGAACTTTTATGTTTACATTTAAAAAAAAATGTAAACATAAAAGTTCTGTGCAAAGTTTTGCAAAGAAAAAATTTAGCTACCCAAAGTACGCCTTTTTTAATAATTTTTATTAAATTACTCAATTAAATATAAGTATTAAAATAAACGATAAAATACCGATAAATTGACAATAGTAAACTTATCCGATATTAAAATTAAAGGAAATAATAAGTTATTGAACTTAATATATTTAAGCGAAATGAAATTAAAATTATAGCAAACGTTTAATTATTAATTTGAATACTATATCAGATACATGTAATTAAAATTAAAGCAAATGATAAATTATTAAATTGAATATATTTAAGCTAAATACAATTAAAATTGAAGCAAAAGATAAAAAAAATTAAAGGGTTCTAGTACGTGATTAGTGATCTAGTACGTCAAAATTGATCCAACTATAACAATAGCCCCTTAGGTGGCTAAAAAATATTCTTCAAACATACAAAATATTTTGCTCTTCATATATGAAATAATACAGAAAAGATATTAAAGCAACATTTTCGACGATACCACTGTATATTTTCTTGGAAAAAATTATATAGAATTTTGTAATTTTGGAAAAAGACTAATTTTTCTTTTTCTTTTCATTTAAAAATTATTTATTAAAATTTTGATGTTACTCGGAAAAAAAATTTGTGTCACTATATGTGTAGCTATGCTTTATGTAAGCTTGAAAATTTGGAATCATATTGTAATATTCTTAAGTGATACCTAAATTCTGTTACATCCCAAAATTCATATCAGTGTTCAACTAAATGAGAAATAAATTAATTTTACAGCTATATAGAATTATTAAAATACTGTTTTAAATCCGTTATATATAATTATTTATTATATTTCAATATCATAATCTCTCATATTTAATAATCTATTATATTTAAATTATTAATAATCTGTTGTATTTAAATATATACCTTACAAAATTCTAAGATGTATTAATAATTTCAAAAGATATAGGTTGCAAAACCAAAGATTCTTAAACGCAATATTTTCGAATGTGTTGACACTTTTAAATACACATTGCTTTGAGAGAACAAAATAAGAAATTTAAAAGTATAATTAAGGCTAAATATATGTTGTATTCTTTGATAAATTTTGATTTCGCTATTTTCTTGTATTTGTATTTCGCAGTCGCAAACTTCAAGAATAAAACCTTGTTTTCTTTGCAAATGGTACTGTAAACTAGATTTTTTAAAAGTAGTTTTAATTATAATGCATACTATTTACATTAACAATATTATGTCCCCAAAGTTAATTAAAAGGGAAAATTCAATCCATATTGATGGAATAATAATAAGAATATCTAAGAAAACCATAATAAGGATACCTTAAAATATGGTCATATAAATATTTTACCAAGTTGAAGATGAAAGCAAAATATATCATCAAAATATTTAGTGAAATTATTGCAATTGAACGCTGAAATCTAGAAAATTGAGGATTCTTATATTTACTTTTAAGTACAGAATTGTAAGAAAAATCAAACACAGAACTTAACGATTTTTCTCTAAGCTTAAAACTCAGTTTCTTCCTAAATTTATTGGAAGACACTTAGAAAAGCTTTCTGCCCTTCTTTTAATACATGTTTCTCCAAAAACATGTCGCATTAATTTATCTAAAATGGAATCAATTTTAGACTCACTTGCATTGAAGTAACTAATCTAACGCTCGATTTTAAAATAGTTTATTAACATGCACAAACAGGAAAAAAGACATGTCCCGTGACCTGAAAAACTTGTAAAAGTATTTTTTTAGTTATAATTATATTCATTCTTTGAAAAACTGACGTAAATTGCATGGAATTTAGTTCAGTTATTTATAAAATTAAATATGATGATTGTGTTTTTATTCTTTAAATAGTTTTACATTTTTCTTTTGAAGTAAAAGTTTAAAGCGATTTGAATAATTTTGTTTTCTGATTTTGAGGAGCAAAAGAACCAGAGGATTAAACTATTATGTAAGAGTTTATTTAATTTTATGTGCACATCAAATTACGAATTTTTTAATATGCTCATAAAGTTAGGGTATTTTGTTACAGAAAGTGATTCAAAAGTTTTTATTTTCTCGTGTTCGGATCAAAGAATAATTTACATATATTACAAAAGACTGGTAAAAAGAAATCATCAAATAAATTGTATTATTTCATTAATAAGCTTGTGATGCGTCTCTATTACCCGGCTGGTCTGACATCATAAATATTAGTCAAATCACAGATATAAATTTAAATTTAACTCCAAATACACATAAAAATAATTAAAATAGTCACACACAAACTGTTTAGGAACCTATTCAATTACGTTTCAAAATGTTATTTTAATTTTTCGCCAGCAAAGGGAATGCTTTATATCAGTGAAATGTCTCTTCCCGCGATTACTAACAACTTCTATTATATATCAAAACAAACAATTACCAGAATACGATGTGAGTAAATCCACCAAGGAATAATTTGTCCATAACATCGGATCCTGTTCTCTACAAATCACATAGACACGTGAGAAATTTCCATGAACTATTGAAAGCCATCAAAATAGCAATCCTCCTGATACTGCATCCTCTTTTTATATCAAAAAATCCATTCTCTATTACTTTAAAATGACTTGAATATATATTTTAACTCCGTTTTTACATTTGACTTAATTTATGTACTCATGTTTCATTTGGTTGGAAAGGAGATGTAAACTTACTTATAAAGTCACAAAGAAACCCAAATGTTCCTTAAGGAAGTTTCGTGAGCAGCCCATGTTACAAACTTTTTAGTCTTTGTTATTGAAAACGCAGACGGCATTGTAATAATAACATTTCCATTTTCTATTAAAAAAATGTAAGCAACTCAGATATTCAAGTGACTAACTTGACTCAGAGAAGAGTTTCCAAAACTTTACAATAAATGGTGGTATAAACGAAAATACAGTGAAAAACCCTCAAAAGTGGGTGCTTTTATACACGCTTTTAAACCTCTCACGTACTCATAAATAATATTAATAAGTGTATGTATTTTTAAATTTGAGTAGTGTCGACATTGCTATTCTATTACTTATATACTAATATATAAATTATCCTTATCCTATAATGATAACAATATTCCATCCAATGCAAAATTACTGTATTCATTTGTAACGATGTGTAATGCTGTCATTTAAATCAAGAAACGTAATCACTCGATAAATATTAGTTCCAAAAAATCAGATTTATTCCGTAATAGATTACGAAGATTAGAATCAGTTTTAGAATATCACTTCACAGTTGATCATACCAATATATTGTGCCTATCAATCTTGCTAATGCTTCTATTTCTTATTATCTCTGATTTTTCTAATTCCTCAATATCCATATTCACTGCAATTCTGATACAGCTCTATTCACTTGCATAGATCATAGTTCCTTCACAGAATGATGTTCATAATTCAAATGACGTCATAAAGAAGCCTCGAAATTAATTAAAATGAAAACCCTCATGAGAACTATTTACATGTTGAATCCACAAAACTTGCGAATGAACCGATGGAATAGGTAGAGACATAGGGTAAATATTTTAAATTTTATTTTTTATTAAATTTCTCAAATTTCATTCAGGTTTAGTAATGAAATTGATTTTTTTAAATTTCAGCTTAGTTTGTCTTCAAACAAAAAGAAATTAAAAAATATGAGACAAATGCATTTGTTTTATTATGTTTCAAAACGTACTATTCCAACATTAATTGTTAGGAAACTGATATAATAGTTCAATCCTTAGAAAAGGCATGTTAATTATGGTACAACCATAAGACATTTACATTCATATCTACGAGTATATGGACTCAAAAGTGAATACTACGAATAATTGTTTCAAGAGCAATAAGAGAGAAAAATAGTGTGATTCTGTTCAGTTTATTAGAACATTTATAGCAACAGTATTTTTTAAGCTTCTGTTTCAACGAAAAGGGAAAGAATATAGATAACATTCTAATCATTATCATTTTTATTTTGTTTTTCAATTTTATGAAATTTTCTAAATACCTTAGAAAGTATTTTTAGCATTTTCTTTTATAATTATACAATTTAGTAAAACATCTCTTCGGTGCTAGTTGCATATTTCAAGTATATATTGTTACAAAAGCAATTGCATCAGCAATTTGTAGCATATATTAAAACGTATCATTTCTACTGCTTTACATTTTTGTTTTCAAAACACTCTTGCAAAACAAAAGGAGACCTTTCGAAAATACAAATAATTTCCCGAAATCACATTTTCTACAATCAGTAGTAGCATAAATTCATTAATATGATCAAACCTGGCTAAAATTCTGTGTAATATAATGATAGAGTTTCGAAGTATTGTAACTGCCTCTTTTTAAAAATTTCGGAAATTGAAGACGCGTATGCTAAATTGTGACGCTTGGTAAGGTATTTACATGTAAAAATGTTTTCCAATTATAAAAATGAAGAAGTAGCCAAGAAATCGATTCGGGAAATAAACAATTTATTCCGCGTTTCTTACACTTAGTCAAAGAAAAGCATCAAATGGAGACTAAAATAATTACAAAAAAAAAAAAATAAATAAAATTTACGCAATAAAAGATTGGCAAAACTTTTACTTTTCGCTAAACTGGAACTTCTACATTGCTCAGGCTAAGAACAAAGAAATGCTTGAATTTAATTTCAAAAAAGAACGTTTTATTGTATTTCTACATATTCTATAAGAGATTTAAATATCGAGTAGCGGTCACCGGAAATTCCAATTTTTAAGTTTCATTTTCCTAAAAATAAGCTTACCCTTTTCTGTTATAAATAAAATTTAGAAACCTGGATGGTTATTTTAAGTTCCTCTTACATAAAGAGCTTTTTTTGAAAGAGAAACTTTTATTGGATTTAGGAATCCCATTTATCGCATTTTGTATGAAAATAAACCCATCTCAAAGCCTTTTATTCCGAAAATATCCATTTTTTCTCCCATATCTTAAACGCGTAGTTTGCTTCAAAATGCTTAGGCCATCACAAAAAGCATAAAGCTGCTCGGAACAAATTCAAAATGTTTCGGTAATGGCTCAAGGACGACAGTTTTATCGTGTTTAAAGAGGAAAAAAAGAAATTCTTTCAATCCAATTTAAAAGTGTAAGCAAAGCTATAGATATTCAACTGCATTCTATTATGATACATTTTTAAAATGGAATTACAGATTTTTTTTCACCTGAAAAGATTTTTGAAAGAAGTATTGTTGATATACTTTGCGGAAAAGTTATTTTTAACTCAAATATTTTTATAACAGGATCGACATTTATCAACAGAACTAAACCTGTGATTCAGCAATACTTGTATCAAAATGTTCAATGAGTAATATGAGTCAAACTTGTATAAAATGAAATCTTTAATTTCTATACATGTACTAAGTTATTTACGTTTAATTACATGAAATCTTAGTATCATATTTCCGTTAAGTTCACTTGTACATATCAGAAATTTCAATTTTCCCTCTATACTTTGTTTAAAAATGAGCTGCTCATCTAATGACATATTTTTTCATGTTTAATCTATACATATTGTGTATATTTTATTTCTACATTTAATTTATAAAATGCTATTCCTATTTTATTGAAACGATTTTCTCCTTGCAAATCATTTGTAATTATCTAACTTTTAAAGTTAGAAATTTAAGTCGTATTCTTTGCACATGCATTATCTTTATTATACTAATTAAGAATGCCTTTACTTCTAAATCTTAACACACTAAATCTTAACACGAAAATTTTGTGTCTTAAAAAGAAACTTAATTTGTTCCTGAATACAAATATTATCATAAAGTTCCTTATTCCATGAACACAATTGTAGATAAAATTTGCGGCCGTGTAGCCTATTGGTCATAGCCGTGAGCTCATGACCGGCAGGGTTTTCGTAGAGTTCTAGGTTTGAATACTGATGCCGCTAAAGATTTGCCGTGTAGTGAGTTTGATACATGTTAAATATATTGAGACCCCAAGTGCTTCTGTTGGTAAGGTGTGAAAGTTTGGAGAAGGAGATGCCAGCTCAGGTGTTATACTCATCACCTAACCGAGATTAAATAACGAGGTCTAATTTTCAACAAATAAACAATCAATCGATCCAATTCAGCCAAAATTTCCGCTTTCTGTTTTAATAAACAAAACAGTTAATTCTAAAAATGATTCAGAAGCTTGTTTAGAGAACTTCTGGCGATACCAAATGCAACACCATAAAGGAAAATTCCAAACCACGGGAAATTTTCACCGTGCTTTTATCATGATGGGATATGCAAATGATTAGCCTTTCAGCTCAGACGCAGGTGCTTAGCACTTGTAAAGCCACCAATATGAGCTACATAAGGGAAGGAAAAAATCTTGAATTTCTTGTTAGTGCTGTTGTTTCACGTGAGCATCACCAGAACGTCCCGGATAAGAATACGAGCGTCATTCGAGCCCGTTTCTGAGTTCGAGAGAATAAGAATTGTTACTTCAGCACTTAAGTAGGCCTTACGGAATCCATATTTTTACTGGAAACAATTTATAAAATGAATGACTTCGATGTTTGCACGTGAATCCTGCGAGAAAGTAAAGGAAAATGTTACGAAAAAGAAATGTTTCTTTTTTATTTCTCTCTTTTTTTTATAATGCTTATTTCTTCTTTCTTTAATCACAGAACAAATCGTATATTCATGTTGAGAAAATGTAAAAAAAATTATTATTCAATGCCAATTAAAAATCGGTATTTTATTTTAAACATTAATTTCAGTTGCCTTTTCCCACAATTCCTTATCTGAATAATAACTATTCCAACTCAAAATAAATTTGAAATATGTAAGCATTGTGAAAGAATTCAAAATTCAAAGTTAAATTTCCATCTTTTCTCAGAATACTACTGAAACAGTTTTTTTAGCAGATGGGATTGATTGTCGTTTGAAAGAGAGACAACCGGACTTTGAAAATAAAATTTAAAAAAATCTCAAACTCTTTATTTGAGTTATTTCGTACAATTTCCGAATGTAGAAGATTTCTGAACTTTTTAAAGACTATTATTTTAGGATACCGGGTCAATAAAAATAAAAGTGTGATATTTTTAAGTTAGTAATTTACGATTTGTAGTTAATGTAGTAATATGAATTAAATTATTTTACAAGATACATGTCACCAACATATCACCTTAAAGATAGAAGCAGAGAAAGATTCGAATGTATGATATATTAAAACTTTTTATATTACATATTTCAAGCGTATTCATCATCGTTAAATCATCGTTAAATCATCAAAATTACTTTATTTTTCTTAAAATTATAAATTTCGCATCAATTTATCTTTTAAGTAACTTTTTAATCGTAACTGCTCAAACTTTGTATATAACGAAGCAAATGAGAGCGGAAATAAATCAAATAGGTATATTTTTTTTGTTATTATTTAAAACTAACAATTGAATTTATTACTTCGTAGTTAATTCAAATTATCACAACAAATCAGAAATATATTTATGGGGATGCTATATCTTTATGTACGATTACATACGACCAATAATTAAAGAAGTTTCTGTTGAGTAAAAAGTCAATTATTTAATGGGTTTTTTTATAGCCCCTTGCACAAATGATCATTATAATTTAGAGATATCTAATCCTAATGTAACTCGAAAGTTTCGTTGCTTCGAAACATATCAGAAACTCAATAATACTTGTCAAAAACAACGATACTGTCGTTTCCAATTTACTTTTCTCGAGAATCGACTTCTGAGAAATTATTTGCAATCCACCAGAACTCGTAAAATGTATTGGTCATTGTTGCAACTGCATTACAGCTTGATTTTTTAAAGGACTTGGTACCCCAAAGATAACAAAAATTAATTTTGTAATGTGTTGAGAAGTATTATCTTTCGATCTATACATTACTTTTGCACGTATGGGAACTAGAAATTGGAGGAAGAGAAATCGAAAAATGTAAGCAAATAAAATCTTGAGACGAGACCGTGCTCCTTTCTCGGGGATGTGTGTGTGACAGTAATTTCGCGCGATTTAAAAATTAATTTGATTATGTTTTAATCATTGCTATGTGGCATTTTAATGTTCATTTTCGTGAATATAGCTTACATTTCGAGCAATTTGTGGGCATGTCGTATTTTGTTCGTAGCATACTTACCGAGCGAATTCTACATACGGTGAACTACGTTTCAAACAATGATTTCTTATTTTGTGATTTTATTCATCATATATTTAAACAAATATAAAATTTTGATGCTATTTAAAGTTTTCAAATCGTTATATATATACAGGGTTATTCAAAATGGTTCATCCGTTTCCAAAATTCCATGTTTTCATAAAATCGACTCAAAAGGATAAGTAATACATGAATGCAAAGGGAAACTGTGGAAGTGTTTTTACATGCGTTCGATATAACTTCCTTTAGTTCTCCGTATAATATCAGTTCGATACGTAAATCCGTGCCTAACATGTTGTGAAATGACAGTGGTATTATATTTTGCAACAGCAGAAATTTGCTGTTTAGGTTGATATAAATGTGTGGGTAATGGTGAGGCACAATCTGCCTTTCATAAATCCCCTAAAGAAGATACCACAGGGGGCATATCAGATGATTTAGGTGTCCATCTGTGTACCAATCCCTCCATTTTTGCAGTATGTTATATCTACTACATATAACTGAAGTAGAAATAAATTTTGCTGTAAAATTAATAATTTAAAAAATAGTGTTTAAAGTAGAAGATATTTATGTTTTTGCTGAAGTTTTGTGTAAATTTCAAAATTTTATTCTTTCTCTAAAATTAAATAGGTTATAAAATCAATTTCAAAGAGTTGCTTAAGATATCTTTTAGAATAATATATAAACACATTCAATTAAGAACTCATTAATAAATAGAGAAGAAGTAAAAGGTTTTAAAATTTTCCAAAATTGTTTTTAAGGAAATTTAATTTTTTAATTGCATCAGAAATGTATCGTAATTTTTATTAGAATTCATTATAATGAAAGAAAACCTGAAATTATATGCTAATACATGTTTTCTAAATGCGTTAATAAAAAAAATATTCAAAGGTCATTTGTTCCCTTTTTAATGTCTAAAAACATCCCATTCATTTCTTATGAGAATTGAAACATGAAACTTCTGATAAGTAATTGTGAACTGTTTATTGATTTTTGTGGTTAAATTCGTAGAAAAACAGAGAATACATGACAAATAAATAACTCAACATAGAAGATATCAAGACCTCAAAACATATTTAGTACTATTTGAATCTGGTTAATGATGTCTCTTTTGAATCTGGTTTAGAAAATTTCACACGCACTTAGAACATAATAAAAAATTAACATTTTGGTCTTGCAATGAACTGAAATTAACTTCATTTATTCTCTATTTGAGACGTACTTCTTTTACTTTCAAAGTGCAGCTGTAATCTTCCGTTTTAATAAGATTATAATGTTTACTCTTTCAGAGCGCATGCGCTTTACATCTCTCTCAAGCACATGCATGCACTAAAATCGCTCTATTTTTTCTGGCGCATGCAAGTGATAACAAATACAAAAAAATGTAGGAATGTAATACGTAATTTATAATGTATGAAACATTATATTTATCCAAACGAAGTGTACAGTTGGAAAGATTTAAGAGTTAGTTACTTCATGAGCTATAATTGCAACAAAATTTTCGTAAAATATTTGTTTAAAAAATTTATGACCTTATAAATATACAACTTTATGAAGTTATTAATAAGCTTTCATTAACAGATAATTGTATCGAATTAAAGGAAAAGTGAAAAGTTTACAGAAAAACATTCAAATTTAATACATATGTTACTATAATACAAATTTCAATGTCCAGATATCGGACCTTGTTATCGTCTTATTAAATGCTTCGGCTATTTGTTTCTCCCCGAAACGAAAGTCGTCAAACCGCTGCCGATACGCCTTGCACATTTGAACTACGGTGGTAAGATCGGTACGTGAGTTGGAGCCTCCTTCTCGACATCCTCTCAAAAATTACAAGAGGACTTAGACTGCAGTGAACTTAAATTTGTGACAAGACTTTAGTAGAGTCAGGATTCGAACACGTGACATATTACCCGCCCCGACTTCACAGCTTACTACTTGGCTATTACGGCCCCAAATCAGGCTAAATATTAGAATTCGCAAACATTTATTAAATATTGGAATGAGGTTTAGTATTGTTAGTTAATTAAATTAGTTCAAATGTATCAAAACCGAAAAAGGACAAACAAACAAAAATAATTCTACGAGTTTAAAATAAAATTCTTTTACCTCGAACATTCTGTTTTAAGGAAACGAATTCAAAAATCTGATAGCTTGTAATTTTTTACTTTGTATGATCACAATTCACGTAATTTCACTTTGACTTTCCTCGTTTTCTTACTAAATGAGTAAATAGTTCCACGAGCGAAAACATCAGTCTCTGAGAACAATAATTTCAAGTCTCGGGATGTTCTAGTTTAGGCTGATGACACTCGATTCGCCTGAAATCATTTCACGTACACGCTACTGGATTCGAATACAAAATTCTCCCCACTGCAATTCAGAGACGTTCTTTCGGCTTTAAGAAAATCATCAAACCGCTTATGAGGTGTGTATCTAGCTATAACCGTATCATTTGTAAGTAATCGTATTGATTTGTAGAATATTTACTTCTTCCAGCTTGTTAATGTTCACTTTCCGATGTTTATGAAAATAGCAAGACACTGTATTATCAAGAATTTCCTTTTATAAGCGTTCTCGTAACGCAATTATAATGATAGAAGACGGGGGAGATTAAAGACCAGAATAAAGAAAGATTGTAATATGTGTTACTAAGTTGTAACGAAATACCTTCGCAACTATTAAGAGACAATGACGCAATAAAAATGAGCCAAATATCTTAAACAAGTAATTCTCCTTGAAAAAGTGACATCAAAACTAATTAAAAATGTAGAGTTGCAATGACAAAACCAACAAAGTATTATAGGGTAAAAATATACTCAAAGCAATACGTTGAAATATCTCGATTCCAGTAGACTTCTAGTGATGAGATATGAGCCAAATGTAAACAATCCCTGCGTTTCACATCACAGTTACTTGAATCAATAAAAAGTTCCTATCAATTTCAATAATTCATTTATCCTATTCACTGCACTTCTTACCCGTAAAACTAATTTACGAATGCCATGGCTATTTTCGCAAGGCGATGATCTTATATAAGGTAGTCCTAGAAAGGATTAAAGGGAAAGACGTGCACGAACCTGTTATAAAGTAATCATTCTGCTTAGCTTCTGTGCTTTACTAACTGCCTAACTGTGGAAAATTAGATATTTTCAAATGAGTGGTGATATTTTATTAGCAATGCATACTCAATGTGTAAAGTATCCCTTGATATGCGCCATAAAAACATTAAATCTGACCGAATAAGACAATTTTTCGTATGTATCTTTCATGTTCAAAATGTATCTTTCATGTTTATGAACCGAACTGTTCTTCTTGACTTAACTAATACATTTCATTTTTTCTGAAAACGATACTTTTTCTTCTAGATCAAGCAGAAGGCAAACTAATATGCTGACGATTCGCCTTCCATTACTTATCCAATGACAATTTTGAACAAGCCTAAAAAATTGACAGAATTTATCAACACAAAAAACACAAAATAATCGTCGTCTCTCCTTGTATTACGTTTCCCTTCGTTAAATGTGACTAAATGTACAAATATATCAGATATCGCATGGAGTTACATCTCTCAAGGCCTTCAGTTTGATATTGCGTGATAGGAGCTAAGAGTAATTACAGAATATTTTATTATAAATTTTTTAAAAAAAATATTTCTTAAAATTACTCAGGAAAATTGCACATAAATTCAAATTTCAAAACTGAAAGAAGAAAAAATACGTTTGAATAAATTTACCAAACATCAAACAATTCCTAGTCGAAAAAAAGAATCTTATTCAACAGAAATTGAAAACTTAATTTTAAAGTAAATAAAATTCGTTCAAAAGTATCTCAATACGTCAATGAAGAGAAAAATAGTAAAACCATCTAATTTACAGATTACAATGAAAATAATTGAAAAAAAATTCAGAGCAATGATCAATCTTTCATTTCTTAAAGACACTAAAAATTTAATACAGCTTTACAAATAAAACTAATTTTTGTTTATAATCTAAATTCTGTGAGTCACTTCTGAATGAAAACGTAAGAGACAATTATTTTTCTGGATATTCGAACTTTTCAAATCATTCTTGATATTATTTAATTCCAAATGTTTATTCCTCTTTTGTAATGTTCATACATAAAACTTCAATTAAAACATAATTTCGAAATACATTTTAGTTGAAAATAGAAACGCAATAAGCAACTCAAATTTTAAAAAGTAATATTGTTTTATTTTTCTCTAGTAGGATGAATGAATTATACAAAAGCCAGTAATGTCTTATTACAACTTCTTCAGTTAATTTCCGAAATAAAACATGCAGCTTAATAATGAAAAAGAACACTTAAAAATTATAAAAGAAATATTTCGTTAATAAGTCTCTTGTCATTCGTTGAACGCTTAAAGAAAAGTGGAAGAAAGTTGCTTAAAATAAGAGTTAAATTTTAAAAATGGGATTTGCTCACTTACCAACGGACTTTTTATTTTGAAACTTTCAACACAATATCAAAGTAAATATTTTCAAAGTTATAAACCAAGAAAAGGGTTTAAGCCTTTACTTCACAGTTGCCAAATTATGACTACAAAACAAAATTCCATACGCAATCATTTTCAAAACATTATCAAAAGAAAATTTTAAAAATTAGCTACAGAAATGTAAGAAAAATATTGAGACCTGTTACTGTTTCATTTCTCTAAATGCCTTAATTAACATTAAAATATATTTATTGATAATAAAAATACATAAAATGTAAGGAACGATTCCTTCTTATTAATATTTTTTTAAACATTCGCCCTGTCTTTGTTGTCTAGATTTCAATGGATGAATTTTTGTTTAAGCATATGAAATACATATATTTTTGTCAATATTAGCACAAAGGTCAATATCACCTATAAGTTTTCATTGATATGTACTTGTAGTTGGTTTCTACTGAAATTTAGAACCAGCAAATATAGCATGAAAGATACTTGTGGTGGAATTAAAACGATGAATGATTCTGACAATTGAAAGTTCATGTAAGTGTGTATAAAATGTACCGTGATGATTCTAAAATGAGAAAAGTAGGAAAAGAAATGAACTACCAGTTTCGTTGCATTTCAAAAATCACATTCATGTTTAGAATAATTATTATAAATTAAGGAGAAACGATTATGTTCGATATATGAAATACATAAACTATTATAAAAGGTCTTTTTATTTTCAAAAGTTGCCCACAATACCAATAAAAGTTATGTAGAGGGGCTTCAATTTCAACTTCCTCGAATTTTTGTTCTACATGAACTCGTGTAGGCTTACAACAGCTCATCAGCGTTAGGTGATAAGATTTATACGTTTATAATACATTGTGATTTTTGTTTTCTGATATAATATTCATTTTTAGTCAAAAATTATATAACGTATCCGAAATTACGCTTAATATTTGGAATTCTGCTTCAAAATAAAAGGAACATTTGAATGGGAAGATAAATGATAAAATTTAATTCATGAAATTTGATCCTGTTTGTCTTTTCCTATAACACAATTTTTTGGCCTTAAGTTCAAACTTTATAAATAAGTAACATGATTGCTTCTGAGTTTAAAAAATTAATATTTAGCTTTGTAAATGAAGTCTTTGTTATTGAAAATTAAATCTCATAAACTCCCTCACTACTTTAAGTGTAAAAATTCTGGATAGATTAATCGCATTTTTTTCATTTTAGCAATAACTAGTTCTCTTATTTCTGACGTTAATCTAGAATTAGTACATTTTAGTATATTCACATAAAAATCAATTTCATTGTATATGTATTTTACCCTTCAATTTCGAAAAGAATGAATCTTCAAAATGAACACTTTTAAATTGTATCATAATGGGTTGCACAGGCGTCGTTATTAAGGATTTGTTTCATTGGAATTTAAAAAGTAATTATTCATTTAAATACCCTTACAGGCTGAACTATTTTTATTCTTGCTAAGAATGATCAATAATTTATGTTTGTCATTGGAAGCGAACATTTTTTCGTGTCCTGAAGGTTCTACTTATCTCAGTAATCGCAAAATATGATCTGAGTTGGAAACAAATGAAAAAGGGGTCCAATGCCAATCTTAACTATCTGACGATTACTTAAACTTCAGACACCAAGGTCATGTGCCAAATGTACGTATCACAATTTTTTCACAAGTCGAGGTTCTTAAATGAAATAACGTCATAGAACTGCCAAAAGATTAGTTAATGAGGAAAACGTTACAGTAAGGAATAATGCAAAACACATGAAGTATTATAATGGAACACTTGGAGACATTTTTTTTAAAGATGAGATACGATCATAAAGTTTACATAAGATAAATTACTAAACATTGAAAAAAATACACAATTTGCCTTCACGTAAATAATTGTGTTTTCTATTTGCATAAAATGAAACTTTCTAAATGATTTTAATTGAAGAAATTATTCAATGAGCATAACCTATTTTAATGAGTTGTGTGATTTCGCATTCTACTTATAGATTTTAAGGATTAGAAATTTTTATTTACAAGTTTTTATTCTATTAATTTAGTTTCTGATGATAGTTGCTCAACACATTGTTGATTGCATACTTCTTGATTGATTTTTATACCAAGACGACGTAGAACTGATAATATCTGAGCTCTTTTTTTAAGAAAATATTTTATTTTATTTTTATTGATACAATCTAACCCAGTCAACAAATGGTAGTTGAGTGACATGGTTACTAAACCACTAGTTTATTAAACTACAAGATTCAAACACACATTTGTCAAAATTGGTGCATTCTGCGGTTGTACATTTTCCCCCTGCAATTCCTTTTCAATTATCCACGCTATCGACAAACTGACAATGTTTATCATCATTCTTTGACAATCCACGTAGTTTTGACTCAGTTAGCTTACGTTCTAGGGCAATATCTGCTTCTCCTATCCCTCTATCAATTCGTTTGAAGGCATTCGACTTTTCCTCGAAGCTTTTTGATTCAGATTACTTATTTATTTCATTATAAGCTATCTTTTTATTATTATGGAAATAAGAAAAATGTTAAAGTACAAAATGGTAGAATGAATAGCTAATCTCTATGACAGCGATGTCTTGCAAGTAATGTCTTACAAAATGTTATAGTAACCCAAACAGGAACATTTTACTTTCTTAGAAATGGTGATTCATATATATATATATATATATATATATATATATATATATATATATATATATATATATATATATATATATATATATATATATATATATATATATAAAATAGAAAGAAAAAAAATATTAATGTATTATTCTCTTAACAGGAAGTCGTGATTTTATCCGAGTAAAAGACTAATCTGAATGCCATGACAAGTAAAATAAGAATTATGACGCCACATTGTGTAAGAGTGATATCGCATGCAACTTCTTGTCGAGGGAGCCATAATAAAATCTTGTGTAGAGCAGTAAAGCAAACTCGAGTATTACTCAGCCGTGTGTTAATAGAAACCGTCTGCCTTTTCATTTTTGATAACACTTATGAGTAATTTTACTTTACATATTGGATTTAAATTGTCACTTATTTGAATTTTATATGATTGTTATAAATGAGAAAAGGAACATTAGAGAGAAATTAAGTCTCACCTTGAAAGAGTTGTGTTGATACAAAACGCTTAATTGGTGTACAACATTTTTGAAAAAAAAAATTTATAAAGCATCAATTTTCTAAAACGCTTCGATCTAATCAATTTGAGCATAAATAATATAAAGCGCAGGCAAACAAATTCATGCATAATGACAAATATTAAGAATTTGTAAATCCCCAAGACGCGCGAGATATTTTGAAAAAATATATAAAAATAATAATTTCGCTTTTTTTTTATTCCTTATTTTTACTTTTCCTAAAAAATTAAGTGCAATTTCTTTAAGTTTCAATACTCATTGAAACTGGTTTTCATTAGAAACTAGAAAAAGTTTGATCTAAGAAAAAAATTTGAAATCTTTTTTAATCTAATTTTATTTTTGGCTGGACAGAGTATAACCCAGTTTGAAAGAGAAGCATCCTTCAAAGATAATCAATTGTGGATGTTAGAAAAACTTCATTTCTTTGCGCCCCTCAAAAAAGTAAAAGAGTTGAATTTCTTACAATATTGAAACTGTTTTCTTTTTCAAGAAAATGACTTTCCTTATAAACTTTTGCAAATGAATTAGATTGCTTTACGGAATATTTTGAAAAAGAATAATTCTAATTCAAAACAAAATGTCTTTCTGTCAAATAAAAAAGTTTAATTTACTTTTTTAAAAAGATAAAGTAAAAACATTTGTTTTTTTTAACTTGCAGAAGTCTATGTTATTCCTTAAATTAGTCTTCCAAGCTCTTTATGCAAACAACAAACTAAAATCTTTATTTAAGGAACAAAGCAGGGCGGAACGAACGTGTTCTTATGTAAGTATTCCAAAACTTCTTCTCTTGTTACTGTACAAGAAATGTGATATTTTATAAAATAAAGCATTTTAAAAAGTAATTTTTCCTTAATAAGTCACCAACATGGGTTCCAAGTTTTCTTATTTTGCAGGCTAGAGTTTGAAAAAGCATAAACATTTCTCAGCACAATTAGAAAGTTTAATATCAAAGGAGTAAAAGTATTAGATCATATAGTTACACACGTATGTTTATAGTTAGATTAACATTAGAAACGCGTATTAAATGACGCTTCAATTGTAAATGAGCTCCTTTTTTGAAATAATTAAAATTAAACACTACTTCATATAATCAGAAAACAAGGGCTTTTCAAGAGCTCAACTGAGTTATTATTTTACGTAGGAATTTAACAAATATAGACGTATTTTTACATTTCTAGATTTACTATGAAATTGTATTAAAATCTTATACTTAAATACTCAAAATCAACCACGTAACAGAAATTCTAAAGATATAATTTCTAAAAGGGAAAAGAAGGATTGTCTTATTAACATCACACTTAGAAACAGCACAAGGGCTATTGTCGGTAAATCTCGTCATTTTGAACCTCAGTCAAGGGACAATGATGGTACCATCTCCAACTCCTAACTTCCTCACCATGGTAATGGAAGGACTTGGGACCTCGACCAAATTTAAAATGTATCAGCCCTGTTACTCGACGGGTCTTTAGTGGCACAAGGACTCGAACCCACAACTCGAAGGTAACAATGCTGTCTCGAATTTGCGACCGTGACTACTAAGCTACCGAGGCTAGGAGAGAGAAAAGAACTTCAAATTATGTTGAATCACATATTGGATAGTTGATGCTCACTTTCGAAAGCATTTGATTCTTCACTAGTTAGTAAACAATAGTCATTAGTTATCATGTTTAAATAATCCTAGAATCAAACTTAAACTAACTTCTATTCCTCCAGTTAGAATAATCGAACATCAATATATTTATTTCGCCCGTGAGACAGACCCTCAAGAGCTTCCTACGAAAGATTGATATTATCAAATGCTATTTTATCTTACTATTGACTAAGTAGATACAAGTTTGTACTGAACTTGATGCGTGGATCCAAATGTACATTCATTCTCTGCTGATCACTTCACACTAATCATTGAAGCAAATAATCTAACCTCTATATATTACCCTTAACTCCTTTATTAAATCTTTTATTATCCTCCTTTATTATCCCCTATACAGTTTTTAAATGCTATCTCATCAATCTTATTATCTGCACTTCTATATTTCCATTGTAATTTATGTAAGTCATGGTTTATTCACCAGAACTGGTTCTCAAATCAAATAACATCTTAGGAAAGCCTCTTGTTGATGGAAAATACGCGTGAGAATTCCTTTGCATACGTACGTACTAAGCAATGCGTTTTTAATGTATAAAAATAGCATACAAATTTAAAAATTAAGCATTTGTTCAAATATTACATATCGAAACAATTATACATGATGTCCTGTTCGTGAAACTCTTAATTACTGAATCGCATAAATATTATGATATTCATTTACAATTGGCTCATTGCTTTATCTACCTCTAGCCTAGGACGATGTAAGTATCAGCGGTATACCTTTCTTCCAGAAGACTAATGACAATCATTACATATTTAATAATGAGAAAGTCATTCTCTCCAATATTTAAATAGCTAAACAGCTCTACAGTAAAAATATTCTTTTAAATTATTAATGCAATTTATTATTCACTTTTTCACGTGATACCCACCAACTTCTCTGCACTTGTCCTAACATTTTGGGTTTATTAATTCCCTCTGAGAAGACTTATTTACCTTGAGCGCAAAGTCAGTTTTTAACCTTTTTTGTCTTCACTCTTTAGTTATTGAACTTGATACCACGCAAAGCTTATTTCATCGCACCAAACAAATGAAATTCCAAAAGAGCAAGACCAGGGCTGTAAGGAGTATGAGGTTGAAGCTCCCAACCTTCTTTTCAAACAATTTCCCGAATCAATTGTGCCACATGATGTCGATAGACATTTTACAGAAGAAACACGCCTTCTTCTGCCATCTCGGATATTTAATCTTCAACGTGGACTTGATTTCTTCTCATGTATAAGTAGTACAGTCCTTGATAATGCATTGCCTCTCAAAATAATCACCAAAAATTAGAGCTTTTGTAACAAATTTTCAACTTTTCCATCCAAGTGGAAAAACTCACTGATTTCAAGCAATTACTGCCGATTTTCTTGTTCGTCCAAGAGAATGTTTTTGATGGTACGGAAGTAAAAATCAGATCACTGAACGTTGTTTAGAAAAGCACTTTCTTCAAGATGGCACCTCATCGCAACTAAGGCTTCATAGATTATGTTTAGGAAGACATAAATCTAAAAGCTGAGTAACACTCTTTGAAAGCTAGCCAACTAGCATTTATGAATGTTTCAATTACCTGCATTGAGTTTCCTTCCCTAAAAATGTTTGTTTAAATATCGAAGGACATTCGTAATGAATTCGATATTCACCTTCTATTTGATTTTTGGTTCTTTTAACGCCAGTTCAAATTCTCCCGTTAAAAACTAGTACAACTTTCATCTCTCGAATCTCAGAAAGCCCAATTAGAGAAATTAAGAACATTCAGTAATAAATTAAGGGAAATTATGTTTTATTGAATTAAATGTATTTTTATACGAAATATAGTTTCAAAAAGCTCTCTAACATTTACAATACAATACGGGTTCTGAATTATTAACAAATGAACTGAGTGATTTCTATAGCAATGAGACATGATATGAATTCCTCATGGACGAATGTTTGATACATTTATGTAATAAATTTTTGTTGAGATAACCCAGCACCGCAGGTTACAAGTTAACACCGGGTGAGAAGCGGGTTATCAGGTCCGCTTTACAACACACATTGATGCACTTCTGAAAAAGTCACAGGAGAGCAAAATGCAAACATCCAGATGACAGTAACGTAGCGTAAGACTTGTATTAATGGTGAAGTCCTTTGTCAAGATTTTGCTTTGTATTCAAATAATTCCTGTGAAATGTATTGTAAAGTGATTTTGGCGACACAACTGGAGTTAATAGATTTTAAATGCAGATTGCTAAACGTGGGGAGTGTTCCATCTCGGAAATTGTTAGGCAGCTAAACCTTCTTTGATCCACAGTGCAAGGAATGTACCGAGAATGCATAATTTCAAGCATTATCTCCCACCATAGACAAGGTAATGGCCGTCTTCCTATATTAGATTAATTTGATTGTAATTGATTTAATAGATTATGAGTTTTCCGTTAATTGATTTAATAGATTATGAGGCAGGCATTTGTTGACCTAGACTGCCAGATTGCGACACATCGTTGCTCGGATTTTCACGAAGTGTTTATCATAACAATCCGTTTAAATTTCAGTATAGCGTTTTTTGTTTTCTAGCAGGTTACATATCACATTTGCCTGATATTACCATTGTGTACAGTTCAATCAAATCTTCTTGAAGCGCAGCAGGTATTTTTGAAAGGTTGATAAAACTAATAAGATTTAGTATGTGTGACGAGTAACAACTTATTTTAACTATCATTGAATTGTATTATTTTTTCTTCAAGATAAGAAAATTCAATTACATTAATGTTCAATGTTTGCATTTAATTTCGTAGTTGCCAGAATGACAAAATATTTCGTGGAACATTTAAATAGATACACAAGCTCAGAATGTGCGTAAACCCTTTAAATGCATGTTTCAGTCATTTAAATTTTTATATGGAGTGATTTATCTGTGATATGCCCGCTAACATTATGCTGGCGCTTGATAATCCGATAAAATCGATTATCCAGTATGGCCGTGATCTCGAACTTGGCGGATTAAATGGCGGGAAAGGGTCTCGAATGTGTTTACTACAGTTTTAAATATAAATAATCAGTTCATTCTTCATTCAAAATAATCCTTAATGAGATTATAAACAAGAGTAGGAAATTCAAACTTTTGAAGTAAGCGTGAAACGACTACATATCACTTCTCTACTTATGATCCGTATCTTGAGTATATCAAGCAATAATTGCCGAGTTCCAATTGAAGACACGTAAGAACAAACCAAGGTACACTAGCGTACACCATTGAAACGACCTTTCAAATTGTAGAGTGATTCCGGGAAAAAATCACCTGGGTGACATGAAATTCGCATTACAGAAGCACAACGTAGCTCTTAAATGTTTATGAAAGCATAGTAGACAAAAAGTGAATTGCTCACATACATTATGGAATAAAACTGAAAAAGACTTAATTGACAGAATGGTGTTAGTAAAATCATGGTCTGACCATGAGAAAGAACAACAAACCAAAATCCTTAGTTAGGTATATGACCTCCCCTAATTGCAGTGATTGCGTGACACCATCTGTTCATACTCAGTTCAAAATCATCCAGCAATTCTTGAGGTTCGAGTTATCACTCTTCAAGGAGCATCTGTTTCAGCAGTCTGGTGTTCTCCTTAATATAAGATCTTACTACCAAGCGTTTCCCCCAAAGCCTTCCACACATGTTCGATGAGATTTAAATCATAATAGTACCTAACCAATCAATTTTGAAGATATCTCTACTTTCAAAAAGCTCCTAACAAGCATTGGTCCTGTGTGGACGTGCATCGTCCTTCACAAAAATACAGTCTGGACCAATTGCACCTCGAAACAGATGCATGTGTGGAAGGATAATTTCATCCCAGTAACGATTTCCAGTAAGTGTGGTGCTGTCGAAAATATGGTGCTCCGTCCATCCATTCAACATAATTCCTCCCCACACAAGACACTCCAGGACATCCCCCTCCCAACGGTGTCTTTCTCTGATGCTAGGGGGATGAAACCGTGTACCTAACCCCCCCTCCTCCATGTCAACTGGCTATGAAAATCGTTGATCAGACTAAAACGATTCTCATCAGTAAACAGAAGATGACTCCATTGATAAGATGTACAGTCTTCGTATTCTTGACACGTGTAAACGGTACCACCGATGAACTGCTATTAATGATATGCAGCGTTCAGGACGACGGACGATTAGACTATCTTTGTGCCGACGTCTGGCCTCAGTAAACTATGAATCCTGTCATTTCGTTGCTGTCGTACGCATCTGTTAAGCAACGTTGCCCGATGTCTGACTCCAGTCTTTTTTTTTCGTGCAGAACGATATATCGACCATCACTTGCCATGTTTCCCTTGGCCAACCACCGAGAACCTTTCTTACAGTTGAACCTGTCATTTGGAAGGTTATCCATGCTCTTGAAACTTCACTTTTGTCCTTCCCAATTACTTGTACAGGAATCGTTCAAACTACACCCCTATTCAAGCTCCCCGATCATTCTATCCCATATAATGGAATCCTGGTGGTTTCTCGTAGCCATTGTAAAAGTAAAATTTCCCATTTACTTTCTGGGAATGTCTGGAAATACGTCTTTCCGCATTATTTTTAAGTTGCCTTGGTACTGGTCGTGCAAATTCCAAAATGTGATATTTGCATATTTATCACCTTTCTACTGAGCTGCCTTTTCACTGACTGGTCAGAAATTCCATTTCGGACAATTTCATGGTTATAATTTGAAAAATAATATTTGTTGCTTTAGTAGCTAACAGCTAACGTCGCTCTCTCAACTTAATTCAACATTCCTAAGTTTTGATTCAAATATGAAATCTTAGTTTGTCAATTCACTCGTTCAGAATTTAATAGTTCGCAATAACAGTAGCTTCATCACTTTGTACTTTACTAAGAATTCTTTTCTGTCCACAAAACTAATTAAATTGCCGCAATTCAAATTATAATGTCTATCAGCAAGTCATTATCCTCTATCTCCTTTCATTTTCCTTTCAATCGACTTCCCTTATATGTAATAATTTCTATTTCACTTCACTTCATTTCCATCTTCATTTAATTTGCTTAATCACGTTTTATTTGGGTTGGAAAGAATTTGTAATTTTATAAATTCAAATAATTATAAAGTCCCCGAAGTTAGTGAAAAGAAAATGTTGAAACCCCAGCGTCAAAAGCAGGCACAAAATACACAATAAACTTCAATGTCATCTGAAAGTCATTTTAAAGGAAAAAGTAATGTCTAAAATTGTAATTTACCTTAAGCTTTTGCTCTTATAGAGTAGCTAAACAATGTATCTCAAAATCTTACTTTAACAAAATTCGAATATTTTTATGGGAATTTTTATTTTATTTTTAAAGTAAACAACTCAAATTTATAATTAAATGTTCAACAATCCTGGTCGTAGTTTCTGTGTGCAGTAATTCTCTTTTTCTAATCTAGGAAAAATGTTAAACAGTTAAGGGTCTTGAGAAAAGAATAAAAATCTAGTTAAAATTCCTCGTCAATAGGGTGCGGGGAGGAAAACGTAATTAGCATCAGTTAATTAGCTTTACTTCGAACGAAGTTTCGTGTAATTATTGATAAAATAATGCATCAAAATCCATTCCTCTTCAGAGTCTTTTTTCGCCCCACGCTTGAAAGTTGGATTTCAGTTAGGTTTGAAAAGTATCAGAAAGAAAGGTTGCAGAGATGAGACTATGTAAAAGACAACGAATGTTGAAATATAATTTTAAAGATTCAAAGACATCTATTCAAAATAATAGTAAAGCTCATAATTCTTGTTTTCAAAAAAATGCAATTCGTTTATTAAACAATGTTTTGTGCAGTATTTTTTCGTAAATAAAGGTGAATTCCTTTTTTATATGATTAGTGTGTAGTGTACAAGCAAATTAGTTTCATAAAACTATCCAATTTAAGTACAGTGGAATCTTTCTTAACACAATTTGTTCTAGAATCTTACTCGTAACGAAACATTCACTAAGCGAGGCAATTTTTACACTAAATTAAGGTAAAATACGATTCTGCGTTCCTCGCCGAAAGAAATACTGAAAAAAAAACGTTTATTCGAAGAAAAACCGTGATTGATAGCCGAATACCGTGCCCGTGATTTTACTGATAGCTGAAGCAATTCAGTACAAAATACATGTTAAATATAAAAGAAAAAAACTTCTAAATGAAGTGAAAAGAATTATAGAGTACATTTATATTTAACGAGAAAACGTTCTTCCTAAATCCGAGACACATTCATCCTTCCAACAAAGAAATATTACGTAAACGAAGAACACAAAAATGGCCGACCTATAAAAGGAATTTATAATAGAAAAGTAAGAGTATCCTTTTTAGGAAAATGTACATTTTATAAAGATAAAAATATTTTTGCATAGGTCTCTATTCGCATTTAAGTACGTGCTCTAAAAAGAAAATAATAATCTATGATACACAAGAAATTCTTTCAGTATAGAAATTCAATTCGAATGCATCGCCGAATTCAAGGATTCTTTTGTCGTATAGCTTTTGGCAACACAGACGTAGATAACGATTATTCTTTTTAGATTGACGGAAAATAGAATTTTGGCTTATTCTTTTACAGGCCAATATTTATTTCAGTGAAGAGTATTTGTTTACTTTGATGTCCGTTGTTTCTGAATGAAGGCACCTTGAAATGAATTATTGCTTTAACTGAATTTAAGCTTCGGGTTCATTTCACTTTTGTTCTGTTATAGGAAAATGCTTATTTAACTTTATCGTAATGCATCATTGAATATTGTAAGTTATCTCTTACTTTCAAATAGTTCAACGAAATCATTACAAATGACAGCTTCTGCTCTTTCCATCGGAGGATGATTACTCATAGAGTAAAAATGTGTCGTTATTTAGAATTTATGCATTAACTTCTAAAAGTTACAATTGTTAAATTTATTGAAGTTTTCATTGTTACTGAAAGAGCAGAGAAAATAATTTTGTCTGCTTCAACACATTTCAATTCTGTTATTGAAGTTGTTATTCTATTCCTTTTTAAAAATAAATGGAATAAATATTTTAAACAATTTAGCAAGCTTCTTTTCTCATAGTTGATATCATATATATATATATATATATATATATATATATATATATATATATATATGTATTATATTTTTATATATTGGTTTCCTTTGGGATAGTTTGATTCTTTTACATGATTTTGAGATAGTTTGTTAGTTTTCGATTCAGGTATGCTTGATTTTATAATCTTTTTTTTATAATATAATTTTGGTGGGAATAGTTTGGCCTTTAAATCTGGAACTATACATCCTAACAAAATACTCCTTTTTTCAACATTAATTACATTTTCTCCATTATTATTATTTTCAATTGTTGGTTTTTCAGTTTTTCAATTTATATATTCTATTTTATAATTTTGGCAGCTGTATTTTTAATTTTCCGATTTATTTATTTACTTTAGGACATTTTGATAGAATATAGTGTTTTTATTTTTTAGTTAAATATGCATATTTGTTCCTATCAATTTTTCTGTATCCTATTTAAAACACATTTAAATTAGAATATGATCAATGCGACTGAGTTTAGCCTCAAAGTTATCGTATGATGGAGTGCAATAAATACAGCAGTTAACTTTTTTCATCTACTTCATTTGATCCTGTCTCAGATCACCCATAGATCTCTGTGTAATTCTAAGATAAAATTAATTGAAAAATAATTAACAATATGAAACCATTAAATTCGTCATCAAAATACTAAAGCCTTTACCTTATTATAATAAATCGAATAGTATTTATTTTGATTTTATATATAATTTTGAACTTTATAAATAATTTTTTTCTTCTAAACCAAATTCCAGTCTATTTGATAGTTTGTATGAATTGTAGATAGTGTAATTTGATAATAAATTGTTTACACAACACATGCAAACCTGAAGGATAGGAGGTATTATTTCACGAAACTAATAAAAAATAAGATAAATATAAAGTTAATGTTCAAATAATACTAATGTCATTTACTAATTTCGTTCCTACAGTTTTTTAAATCGTTTTTATGTATTTCACTTGGCGTGTGAGAGTCAGTGTGTCATCAAATTTTCGATCGTTATTTTAACCAACTTTCCATCAAGCTAGAGCTCTGAAACTTTGATAATCGTTCTTACTCGCCTAACAATGCAATATTTGTACATTTGTGACAAGTTTTAACTAACATTTCAATAATTATTTTAATAAACTTTGCCACCCTATAAAAACGTTGGTTTTTTATCTCGAATTATTTTCTGTTAAGTTCTCGAAAAAGTAGAAAAGTAGAATTACTTAAAATAAATATTATTTAGCTCAAAACAAGCGTACATCCAAGTCCCAGACTCCACAGTTACAATTACTTCTAAGAAAGGAAAACACCTTCTTCAAATTCCAAATACAATTTTATTGTCACAAGAAAACATTCTAAAATACAAACACGTTGTCAATGTTAACAACAAAAATAACGATAAGTAGACGGGTCAATTATTAAATTAAATATCAAAGTAAGAGCAAACAATAAATTATTAAAGTAAACAGTAGTGATTTGTTCGGATATTTAAATAAAAACAGGTGGTAAAAAATATTAAATTAAATACATATCAGCAATGTAAGTGCACTTGAATCAAACTGAACGTTTTTGTTATAATCACAATAAATAATAATGGGAATATTTTGAGCCTAACACCAAGTACCTTTATTTTATGCCCCCGAATTCCTGTTGACGCCATTTTCTCAAACCAACATATGTCAGCACATTTTTAAATTTCCATAACTCCTTTTGCAGCTTTCATCGTGATATCTTTTCAGATGACCGACGAGACATTCGAGAAGTTTACGGCGCTCATCACCTCATGTTTGGAATCCCTGTTCCACAGAGAGGGGGTGCATTGGGAGGGAAGGAAGCAAAATCGAAAGTCGAATTCCTGGCTCCTTAAAATTCCCGTGCACTTCTTGAGGAAGAAGGCTCAAAAGTTCAATAACGACGAAGCACATACTTTCCCGAAATAGTTGTCCGGAGAAATTCTTGCCCGTATGCGAGGAAAAGAGTTTACGGAATGGCATTCTTTGAGGGAATATGACAGAGTTTAGGGAGATGACTTTCAGGTGGAATGGCACTGATTCTTCTCGCAATAAGAAAAAAGAGAGTTCATTTCTAACTTGAAGCAAATTCCAAAAAGTTAAGCTTTCAATGAGAAATTATTTTGAAGCATTGTAGATCAATTTTAGTTCCTCTTAACCTATATAACCTTATTTGAAAAAGGTATCGAAATTACGTGCAGCAAATAAATGCCATGACTCTGACAAAACAAATGTTTTACTTCGAGTTGGTAAAATTTTTACAGCGAAAACGAAATTTTTAAAAACGTTTTTTTATTTCCCAACTTTCAGTTTTATGAAATAAACAATATTTCCATTGTGATTGTAATTGGTGAAAAATTGTCTTCCAGATAATGAATTTGAATACTGATTATTCGCGAATTTCTTTTCTCTAACCTCGGGGACTTTTGTCGAGTTGAAATGTCTGCAATTTCTTCCAGTCCATAAAGAAAAGTGAGTAGGTAAATTAGATGACAGTAGAAGAGAATTGAAATGATTTGGATAGAATGTTAAGCAATGAATACACAGTTATTGGAAAATGAAGGAAGTGGAGGGGGAAGGACATCTGGTTAAATAAATGTTTTTCAGATGGAAGTTCTTCTGTTAGTTTTGTGGATTGAAGAGAGTTCTAAAAGTATTTAGCTACATAATTACTGCTGATGAGAGTTTTGAAATAAGGAACGAATAAATTGATGATATTGTTTTTTTTATTTAAACCCTAAATTAAGGTAGTGAACTAGGTTGAGATTCTAGAGAAATCGACATTAGATATTCAAGAGCGATAATACAGTATTCTGTTTTTATTTTTGAGTATTTAAAATTTCAGATTAGTAGTTTTTGATTATTTTAATATATGATAGTAGATTTTGATATATGTTATAAGAATAAATAATTACTTACATCACTAAGTGATTTAAATAATATCCATATTTTCCAAAGTTTTCATTACCCTATTGAAATAAAATATTCCGTAGTGTTGAGGGGGAGTGAAAGCCTATGTATATTAAAATCTAAGATAAAAGTCTCAATTTTATCTATATTTATTTTCGAAAACTATCGTTTCTTTTATTTTGAAATGGGTGTGTCTTACATTGAAATCAATTAGATTAGTAAAACACGCTAATGATTAATATAACACATCAGAAGGCTTTATGACGCGCTGTCTATTTTTTGTAATACAAAATGGTAAAAAAAGTAATGTTATGAAATATTCTCAATATTTGATAATAACAAATACAGAAAGATTAAAAATGAAGTGAAAATTAGAATTTTACTTCATTTTATCAAATTTGTTTGGTCTCAAATTTCTGAGCATCCGATGAGCAGAAAAATATTTTGCTTTTTTTGCATAGGGATATCAATATAAAAGTTTTTATTCGCGAGATATAATAATTTTATGATGTATTATTACATAATCTTAAAAGGTATAAGATATTGTAACGTTGGGTTAGTGGCAAATTTTTCTTCGCAAACTATGGAGACTTTAAATCAATTTTAATTTTAAAAAAATACATTTTTTCCAAACCCAAATGAAACGTTATTAAGTAAATTATATAAAGATAGTGAGTTGTGAAGTGACTTAGAGATAATGGTGAATAAAAAAGATAGTTTTAGAGGGAAATGATGAGAAATGATTAAAGAGATTTATAATGTGGATTGAAATTCTTTAATTACATTTGATGAATTGAACTAATTCTATCTGGAGTATTAAGGTAAGAAACTGTGGTTTGTAGGATGTGGTTGAATCATACGAGATAATTGGTAAGCTAAGAGTTTATTTGTTAATCCTAAGTCATAGCTAATAATTTAATTGAGATTCAAATGAGAGAAACTTTAACAATCGATCAGTGACTATCAATAAAGCCTTTTGCTTTGTTCTTATGTATTTTTAATTGGAGTATTACGTATTTACTTCTCGATAACTCTTTCTTAGATACGGCGCAAGAGCAGAGTAATAAAAGGCAGCTTTTACAATATTTTCTTGCAAATTTTTCCTACCAAGCAAAGTTTATCGACAAAGAATAACAGCAGGCATCTCGTAAAATGACCATTTAAGTCTTCGCACAAAATTCTTAAGTTTAATATCCATTATTTCTGCTATATAAGATTACCATACTCAATGCTCTTTTTCTTCATTTTTTAAAAATTAAAATTACGCATTATGTATTACACGGATCTTCTGTACTGTCAAGAAGGCTAATTAAACTGAAATGTACTTGGATAATGTACACGATTATAAAGAATTTATATCCATAAAGTTGATAATTTTAAACAAGCATTTACGAAGAATATATGCAGTAAATCAATGTAAGCTTCCATCATAAGGCAAAGCGAATAAATGAAGAATTTTTAAGTAGTCTAAAGACCTTTAAATTTCAAAATATTCAACTTTTAAAAAAAAATGTATGTTAAAACTCCATCTGTACTGAACATTTTGGTACCAAAAATGTAACGTTCCTTCTAAAACTTCGAAAGTTATCAATAGAAAACTAAACCTTATTTAAGAATGAGTTTTTACTGCTGCTAATTTTAAACTTGATATCATTTTTTCGCAATAAGAATAAATTTGAACGCCAAATTTCAATGAAACCATTAATTGTATTAATTTGAAATTTTTTACACACATTCGAAACAAGTTTCTTTATGAAAATTTATTTTTTCGAAACTTGCACTCATTCACCAATTTTTAGACACATTGTTAACAGAAAAAAGTTATTGAAATTTTTAATTTGATTTTTTCATAAAATTTCATAATTTTTTCTAAATAGATATATGAAAAAAAAAAATCTCTAAACTTTTGAAAAAGTACGCATAACTTCAAATGTTATCATTTCTCTACTAAATAACATTACCTTTACAAATTTTGATCGATGTCGTACTTTAGAATCATGCGAGCATTAAAATATATATTACTGTAATTATGAAAAAGTGTCAGATTTGAATCTTTTTATATATTGTATCCCTTTATATCAGATTTATATATCTTATTACGAAAAATTTCTTCCTTTCTGCTGACGTGTGTGTAAAGTGAGAAAATCAAGTACGACTCAGAGGATAACGACAAATGACACTTTATTCTCAAGTCTTAAGGACAGCACACAAGTAGCACAGCTTGGATAATAACAAATACACAGCACTTGCACAATTCAGTGACGCAGAAACAGGAACAATACTAAGTACAGTCACAGTTATTTTAGCAACGTTCAGCTCACCAACTAATTACTCTTCACTGCGGAGAGCCACTGCATTAATATTTTGCATTTCCAGGGCAAGATCCGACAATTTTTAAAAGATCGATCGATCTCCGCAACTGTGTCCTACAACAGACTTGCTGAGTTCCGCTAGATTCAGGCCAAACCTCAAGCAGATTCCCTCGGTCGCGAATTTTCTCTATGCTTACAAATCAGACCACTCAGACAATCTGGTTTCATCACAAAAACCGATTCCTCTTCATTCACAAACTGACCGAAACTCTTGGTGTATTTTTTCATATTCCGACCGGGAGTGACGTCATGCCAAAAATTCATAAAAGTCCGTAACTTTCTACCCGTTCGATTTTTCGCTTAGGTTCCAGCGCCTACGATTACTTCTCATTTTTCGCCAAAGCCGTAAAGTTTCTCACCAAGACACAAAATGGTCGCCAAATCCGGCGCTAAGGTGAAAGGGACATTGCTTATACTCTTTTTTTATTAGCAGGTGATATCTCTGAAATTCACCTTTTTCTTGATAAGGGAAGCGTAACACGTAAGCATGAACTCATATTCGTAACAATATCTTTTTAAACTTTTCTTAAAATTACATAAGAATATGAGAAGTAATGTAAATATAATGAATATTAATTGATAAATGTTTCAAATTTCTGCTTTGTTTCATTTTGGTAATATATAGTGGTTTGAAAAAAGATTTTTTTTTTTCGTATTCACAGATGATATTTAAGAGTCTCGAGACCCGTTAAGTTATCGGAAAGTAAATTTCAAAACATTGAAGGATAAATAAGAAAACCCAGATCTTCAACAGTAAAATGACAGACTCCCCTGCAAAAGTTCTATTTCTTAAAATTCCTTTTGTGGACTTTAACATTCTCTAAGCAAAAGGAAATTTTCTTTTCCGAATATTTCTTTTTATGCTGGCCGCCGTCCAAGTCCCACCTCTGAGCCCCGAAAAACGTAAAATATCGAAGGTCCGCGTTGTAATCATTTCTCTTGTCTGATCCGTCATTGAAGAAACTATTAGATTTGCTGGATGTCGGGCCAAATGCTGTACCAGTTTTTTAGTCTCTATATCTTACAATTTTGTACTGCCTTTTCAGAGGCCGGGGTCGACTAGACTTTTCTTTGTACATTCACCGGAAATAAAAATGAGGAAGATGTCTCTCTAAGCCATGAGAGATCGGTTGGAAGAGTAATAGTTTGGCAGCCAATGTGTTACTTAAGGAGAAATGTTTATGGTGTGTGACACCTCATGGCGTGATGTCGAGAAATGCTTAATGGAAGGGAAAATTTCTAAGAATTATTCCTCAGACTTGACACTCAGATGTAGTATTAATGAGAAAGAAAATAACATACAACTATTTTAAAATTTACAAAAATCTTTTCGGTAAATAGTAGGTAATTAATTTTTAAGAGGAAACTTGTCTTTCTTATGAAAGTTGCGGGTATTTAATACACGTCCCGAAGGAATTATAAATCGAGTTAGTTTGTCGTATAATGATGAAGCGTAAAATTTATTATGAATAAATATATAATATAGTTTCAATATTGTTCGCCTATAAGCAATCCTTTAATTTTTAAAGTTATGTTGCGGTTATTAATGTTAATTCTTCACATTGAAATCTGCATAACCTTACGATAATGAAACGAAATTTTAATCGAAAATCTTGCATTTTTATAGTTTTAGAATCAGCGTACAAATTTTGTTATTTTGAAAAAGAATTTTGGCGAATTACTAAAACTCGAAATCAATTAACTTTTGTTACCTAATAATATATAATTTTAGAAAGCTTTCCTTCATATAAAATGCTTTTATTTTCTTTAAGCCACTAAATTGTCATTAAATAACATCAATTATTAATTTTGAACAACGACAGATAGCGACTAAAAAGTCTTCCTAGAATTTGGAGTCGCATTAAATGTAACACAGAAAAGCTCCATAACGACTAGAATATTCGAGAACACATAATTTCTTTAAAATATATTAAATATTGTCTTAATAGTTAGAAAACTATACTGTGAAATTTAACGAGGAATTTTTATGAACCATCTGAGTATCATAGCTTTTTAAAGCATTTCAGTTGCTGTTAAATATGAAAATATTCCATTACCGAAGCAAGTATTAACTGGAAGAAAAAAACGCAAAACAAAGATATTCCTATAGTCAGAAAACTGGTTCCAAAGACATTAAAATAATCTTAAAAGCTACCAATGTAATTAATTGTAGCAGAAGAGTAGTTTTCCGTAACCCATTAATTTAAAACATTCGCTGCAATTTTATTTTATGATAAAATGAAAGGCAAAAGACAATTATTTTTAAAATAAAAGCCAATTTTTCTGTTATCACTCGTATATTTGCTTCACAGAATTTAGTTTGAAGCACGACACAAATAGTTAATTTTGTATAAGAATAGAAAAAAAAAAAACTGTAGGAATGGGTGAAAAGAAGAACAGGAATGTCGAAAACAAAAATGCTGAAGGTTGAAGTATGACACTTTGTGACGCCTCTCTTTCATTTAATTCTAAGTTCATTACTTTTAAATTGAAAATTAGCAAAATGAAAGCACTGCAGACTCATACATACAAATACAGAAACACACACACACACACACACACACACATATATATATATATATAAGCAAGATTAATCAATCAAGAATAGTTCAAATTTATAAGCTAAGTTTAAAGCGAGAAATAATAAGTTTTCATTTACTAACTTTTTCGGTTTCGAGCGAGATTAATCAAAGATACAGGAGGGGGGGGGTCGAGTGGATTCTTTAGCTCCCACCAAACTGGAATCACTCTGGAAGATCTGTGTTTACCGTCAGTATTTATTTATTGAACTTCTATTTCAACTACAAGCCAACTACCATTTAATTTCTACTAAAGTCAGTTGTCCCATAACGAGATTAATTCTTACCGCTTTATATGGAAAACAAGTTATAATAAACGCAGAATTATTTCAAAATCAAGAAGTGTGTTCTTTGGAGAAACCACATTATGAAAACATAGAAATAAGGCAAATCACATTAATTTATTCCGCTTTATACAGAAATTACTACTACGTTACATGGAAACCGCATTGTGTGTGTGTGTGTGCGTGCGTGCGCGTGTGTGTGTGCATGTGTGCGTTCTATATTCCGGGTTATAAAAATTTTGAGCTTTTGGATTTAAATGAATTTATTGGTGTATTTACAGCGATTACTATGCAGATGATGTAATAAAGTTAATTACGATAATCGGGAGTACTATTTACAACAAAAATGCGCGAAAGTTAATGTACTAGTTTGTTGTAAGTGCTCCGTACACTCATGCAGTAAAAGTCTGAACTTCCTCACGCGACACGCCTTGTGTCCACTCCAGCTCTGCCATGTGCCTTCCCGCGCAAAGGCGTTTCCTTTCCCATAGCTGAATGTCGCTCCTCTTGTAGCAGCGCTCTCTCTCTATATATGTGTGTGTTGTGTGTGATTAATAAAGTTGCTAAGTATGTTTTATTCGTGAAGGTATGCATTCTAAGGATGATTAAACTAAATGGGATTAACATAATCTCAGGTATAATTCTAATGAAAAATTATTTTATAAATAGCTATTCCTATAAAATGAAAATTTCATAGCAGTGAACATCTCCAAAATATTTCTTTCGAAAATGTTATACGGCTTTGATGAGACGCATCTCATTTTATTTATCACAAGTGATATTGTAAGCTGGTATCAGGCATTTATTTTCAGAAAATACAATACTTTCGGCGCACAACTCCTACACATTTTCAAAGAAATCATCGTGAATATTAAGATCAATTCAAGAGAGTTAAATTTAAGTATAAAAATTAGAAAGGAAAGATATAACTTTCAGTAATTGAAACGAATATCCTTCTCATAGGAAGAAAGGCGACGCATCACAATTAAAACAGGGAGTTAATTCAATGGTAAATAGAATTTAAAGAATTTACCATGTGTCACTCGAAAACAACATAGCTTCGCTGAATAAATAACGTATCTGGGGCAAATACTTTAACATTTGACAGAAGTTAGCACAGTTGCTTTGTGCGATATAATGAAATTATAGAATGCATTTGAAGAGCGATTTTGACAGATTAGTCAGTCTCTTTCAATGATTTGTAATGATCAGTCTTGACAGACTACCGTCGAAGTAATAAAAAGAAATTTAATGGAACTAGAATTTATTTTCGACTGTATTACATGGAGATTTCAGCAAATATAATTCATCGGTTATTGCTCTAGGCCAAGCGTCTGTCACAAAACAAAATAGAAGCGTTTGATGACAAATGATATTTGAAATTCGCACGAATTAATGATCCATTTTGGCTCTCGCCTCAAGGAAGGTAACATCCAATCTGATTGATAACTCACTTGGCATATGATGGAACATGCCCTATATATCTGCACATTCGGTGAGAGATTTAGTTCATCGATACGACTTGTCACGATTTGCTCTAATTGTTATATTTTAGAGACAAATATCTTTAAATCGTTTTATGATGGGAGAGAATTCGATAAGATAATCCTCGATAAAAGTAAGATTAATTTTCAGTTCCAAATATAATGAATCGTTTTGATGAATTAGGTAATGCACACATATAAAACACCAAATTATTTTTTTTTAATTTTATTTTTCTTATACAATTTGAATTATTTAATAAAATCCTATTAATTAATGCCCTATTTTATTAGCTTATTCCACAACAAAACATAATACAATATACAGAAATATTTTACCAATTCAAATCCTTTTCACGATTTGTTTTATTTAAACTCCCACCCATATGTCTCTGTATATATATATATATATATATATATATATATATATAGAGAGAGAGAGAGAGAGAGAGAGAGAAAAACATTGTATATAAATTTAATATTGTTTCATTACATCATTAGTTTCACTAATAATTCATGAATTTGTTTTACCTCGTTTCTTTTTCTTTCCGTAAGCATATATACCCCTTTAAAATTTAGTTTCTTAATTGTTGGCGAAGAATATTGTACTGAATTGAGAAGTTGACTTTTTCATTTAACCTCCTCAGTCCCGGCGTCGCCTGTTGGAGACACTAAACAGCACTTTCAAGAACAGCCACTCATTTAAATAAAAGGCGTTATTGATACCAGTATAATTTTAATTTTCTTGTTAATAGTTGGCAGTACTGAAGGAAACTCTTTTTAAAGACAGTTTTATTCATAGCTTTTTTACGATCAAATGAAAATGGCGTTTTCCGAAAGGAAGAAAATTCCACGCAAGCGCATCGGTAAGTGTTCATATTTTTTTATTATTTGTATCGTAGAAAATTATTAAACATTAAGCTGAATTCCTTAAAATGTGATGTTTTGATATGGTATTATTAATTTCAGAGTCAAATCTTCCCACTTCTGATTTAAAACGCTATTATTTCGATGTTGCCTATAGGCGACATTGGATCAATGGCTGTCATAATCACTTGATTTGAAACTATAATTAGGGCATATATTTGAGCTTAGCCAGATTGTAATTAATAATTAGATTTACTTTTCTATATATTTATATGTAAAATTAATTATCTTTTTTATTGTTGAATTGAAAATGGCAATATTGTGATTTTTTTAGACTCAGATAAAGATAAAAAATAACTTTTGTTCTGACTAAGAGTAACTAAATAATAAAAATTGATGAAACCACCTTATTATTATTATTATTGTTTTCAGGTTTCATACAATTGTTAGTTTTTAAAATAATATACTCTTAAAAAACTTTCAGTCAACTCATATATATATATATATATATATATATATATATATATATATATATATATGTAGATGTTGGGGTGAAGGAGATTGTTCATCCCGAATCTACGATAGTTTGCTCTTACGCAATGGGCTGGTTGTCTAGGGGGGTAATTTCGGATTCCATGTAATGTTGTTGATGATATTCAAGGATGAAGCTTGCAGTAGCTTTACTTGTTTATTAGGAGAGATGATGAAGAATTAAAAGTGTTTACACTATGATATATATACAGGTAGTAAACAGTTCTTCCGAGACGGATAGATGGCTGCCTCATTTAACCCATATTATCGATGGACGTTGGAACGCGCTCGGGCGTGGAAGTTTACTTCCGACGCGGGTAGCGAAGGAGAAGAGAAGAGGAAAAAGAGAGAGCGAAAACGAAGTGTCACTCAGTTTTGTTCTGGGATAGGTGGCGCTGCATGAGCTTATCACATGACTCTTGAATCATGGCGACATCTATTGAGTATCGGAGGAACTGGTTTTACAGTAGATTGAAAAGATAAAATTAATTGCTTAATAATAATTGGATGGAAAATCCTACAGAGTTCGACCCCTCCAAATAGAGCTGGCCTCCAGCTATACTGGAATTTTCAAAATAACTAATAATACAAAATAACTAATAACACAAGATAATATCTAATACATAAAAGGAAAACAATATAGTATGAAATTAAATCAAACAAAATTCACCAAATAACTATGTTTGATATTTAAATGGTGTTGATAGAAAAATGTTTTATCTCTGCTTTCGTATTGTGGAGCTATATCATCTCCGCAGATTTTTCTTTTCTTCTTCTTCTTATAAATCTTCCAATTCTCGGATTGTACTTCTTTAAAGTTCTTCTTCGTAGCATCTTTGCTTTGTAACTCTGTTTTTCTTCTATATTTGTAAATATGTAAGTCTGGACTGGCGAATTCTGATGAGCTTGGGCATATGATGCCTTCTTTGAGCCATTCTTCTATCTGTTTATTTACTTTTTCTCTTTTCGTAAATGCTAATCGGCGTGGCGATTGAAAAACTGGTTCATCCTCCTTTAAAATAATTCTCGTGGTAACATCGGTGCTTGCCTTCTTTTCAGGCTTGTAGCTTTCTATCATTTCAGTAAATTCTTTTTTGATCTCGGGATCTCCTATGTGATTCAGTTCTACTTTTTTGACGTTTTCCGCTTGTATCTGCATTGAGAATGCTTGCTTTTCATGTTTCACAAATTCTACACCATTCTCCGTGAAGTTGATTGATGCTCGTTCTAAAATATCTAAACCTATGACTGCTTCGTACTTTAGTTTTGCTGTAGGCACTACATGCCAAGTTAGTGAATAGTTTTCTTCATCCATCTGAAATTCTTGTTCGAAAGATCCTATCGTTGTGACTTGAGCATCACCTATGCCTGTTAAGAGAATTTTGTTCTTCGTTAGTTTCGCTGGATCTATGATTCTTCTGCTGGTATTTTCTCGTAGTAGACTGACGGTACTTCCGGTGTCGATAAGCGTAGTAATTTTCTTGTTTCCAAACATTATTTCCTTGGTGCGTAGATTTTCTTGACTGATAGTGGCACATGTTGCCGTTGGCTGGCTTGTTTCTCTCGTGAAATTCGTAGTTCTCTTCGGCTGGCTTGTATTTAGCTCTTTCGCTGAATCGTTGAATCTTCTAAACCTGGAGTAATTTGTTTGAGCGTGATTAGAAACATTTGAATTCAAATACCTTTCTCTGCCGTGAGCTCGATTTTCGATCCGTCGATTTGAGTTTACGTGATTTCCTTCATGACTTCTGTGACTAGCGGATTGAGCATCGTGATGTCGATTGTAACTAGTGGTTGCTGCAACTTTCCAACTTGATCTATCCTGCTCGAACTTTCGTAGCGATTCAAATTGACGAAATTGTTCTGAAACTCTGAAATCTTGTTTCCCTCTAAAATGCGTATTAACTGGCTTTTGACTTAATGTTCTCCTGACGTCTTCATACTCTTCGAACTTTTCTGCTAATTCGGCTGGCGAATTTATCGTTGTCCATTCGTCTAGAAAATGTTGCTTAAAGTCTGTAGGAGCTCTACGTTTCATTTGATCTGAGATGATCAGTTTCCTTAATTCTTCAAAAGATTCGATTTTTAACCCTGATGTCCATCCATCAAAATATGTTGCAAGTTCGTGATAAAAATCGGTCCAAGTGTGGCTATAAACTTTTTGATGCGTAGTAAATAACTGGCGAAACTTTTCTGGCGTTAATTTAAATCTTTTAAGTAGAAGTTCTTTTACATGGTCGTAGTCGTTTGCTATCTCCTCTGGTTCACGTGCAATTATGTGAGAAATTTCGGACGGTAAGAGTCCTAAAAGATATGAAACCCAATGTTCTTTGGAAATTGTTAATCGTTGCACTTGACGTTCGAATAAGACTAAATATAAACTTATATCTTCTTTAACTTCATATTTATGGAGAAATTTGGATATTTCCTTGCCTAGTAATTTCGAATGGTCGGTTTCGTCAACCGTTGAGTATAATTTGAGTTGATTCTCTAATTTTAATCGCTCTAGCTCAATTTCATGTTGATCTTGTCGTCGTTTCTCTTCTATAGCAAGGGTTTCCAGACGCAACTTTTCTTCAAATTCTTGTTTTCGTTGTGCTTCGGCAAGTGTTTCAAGGCGCAACTTTTCTTCAAATTCTTGTTTTCGTTGTGCCTCGGCAAGTGTTTCAAGGCGCAACTTTTCTTCAATTTCTTCTTTCGTTTTTTGCTGTTCTATTATACTCGTAAACAAATTTTTTGTGAATTCCTCATCATATTCAGTATCTTTAGTGATTAAGTCCCTTAATTTCTTAACTGTCATTGAAGAATCAGGCTTTAGACCTAATTCTTCCGCTAGGATAAATATATCTTCCCGACGTCCTTTAGTGAGGTACGACATTTTAAAATTAATATGAGAATAGTTAAATAGAATCAATAAATTTGAAAATTTATACTCTAATCGTTTTTGCGTAATAACAACAAAAGTGATTTTAAAATGAAACACGCTTATTATGGTGAATATCGTTTAATTAATTTTCTTAAATAAATGTATGTGTATCAAAATATATATCGAACACAATTAATGCAAGGATATTTGAAATAAATTGTGAAAATAATATTGCAATATAATTTGTTAAAGTACACCTTTTTTTAAAAAAAAAAAAGAATTATTTATCATATCAATCTGTAATTCCTTAGTTAAAATTTTCCACAGAACTAAAACTAAACATTGTGAAAGAATATAAGTAATTCAATTAGAAGCAAAAAATAATATTCAGACATACAGTGAAATAATCATAGAATAAAAAATAACAAAATCATCTGTTTTGAGAAAACACTTTCAATTCGCTTAATTTAGAATTCAAGAATCTGCCAAACCTATTTTTTAAAAGTAATAAGTTATCATTCATTGAGATGGTGAAATGAAACAGCAGACATGTTATGGGAAAGGGGAGATCTGTTGAAATGTTTACGATTTTGAAAGAGGAAGTCTAATTACTTATGCATTTATTCGTTTCTGCGATGAGAGCGCTGACTGATTTGATATTATGGCATATCAATTCACACACACAATAATAATAAAAAAAAACACTCTTAGATTTTGAACTTAAAATGACAATTTGAAAATATATATATATAAATGCTCTTAGAAAATGATACGTTTAATTTACTTTTTCTTCAGATATTTCTTCTTATAATTAAATAAAAAACATTACATGACGGCACTTCATTAGAATTAGATGATTGTCCGAAAAAATAAATGTTTTACAGTACCTGGAATCTTGCGGTGAAACTTGCACATTAATATAAGCTGGATTTTATATATGTATTTTTTAAAACAACGCTCTTTCAGCAATCGACGGCCTTTATAAAGAGCTTAAACTAAACACACATTTAGATTATCACAAGTACAAATAAATAACTTGATGCGAAGAAGCATTTGATGATAGCAAAACTGAGGTTCTACTTGTAGGCGGGACACACTCGTCGTAGTAGGAAACTAATCGTGGAAATGGATGAGGCACACATTTTCTTTGTAGTATATCCGTTATCGTTGTACACTGGCTATTTTTGCTGTAGAGGCATACGTTGTCACTGGACACTGGCTGATCTTGCTGTAGAGGCATACGTTGTCACTAGCATCTGGGAAATTTTGTTGATCTCAGGGCGAGCATCTAATTTTCTTTTCTTCATGTAATTCTCTCCCATTAATTTTGACGCAATCCCGGTCCGATCACTCATACATTTTGAAGGAATCCCGGCCGGAGCCGCCATAAATTTTGAAGTAATCCCGGCCGAAGCGACCATAAATTTTGTAGATGTTGGGGTGAAGGAGATTGTTCATCCCGAATCTACGATAG